>JBANCV010002061.1:0-10543 GCA_037040105.1 Amiota albilabris
TCGGATACCCAGACACAAGTCTAGATATTTTACTGAACCACAATGGGGATGATGCATTCGCATCAATACCAAGGATGATAGGAACGCTACTCGCCAGTAGTAGCACCTCATCCATGTACAAAATGTACGGCTCCAGTGACTCGCTAAACTTGCAGTACACACTAACAACAAAAATCCTAGGAGTAATGGTGGACAACAGGCTAAGCACCTACATTAAGGCTGCAAGGGTCCAGAATGCTTCCAAATGTCGGATGCCCAAAAGCAGTCAAGTGCCGAATATTAGCTAGGGTGATAACCTGAGTTATGCTGTATGCTGCTCCCATTTGTGCTGAATCGCTGAAGACCCATATGGAAAGCCGTACAGGAGAATTCTCTCGCCTACGTATAGGCTCTCGGCGCTGATGCAGCATTAGCTTTAGCAGAAATGATCCCCATCGATATATTGGCTCACAAAATTTAAAGGCAATATGAGAGGCATCAATGTCGGGCAGACAAGGAAGCAAGATTGCTAGGCAAAACATTGAAAAATGAAAATGAAACTATAGGCTTATACTAGATATTGCAACATTGTTGGGCAGAAAGAGCGGGGTAACCAATTACCACTTAACCCAGTTCTTGTCGGTGGATGGCGGCTACAGATGGTAACTGCTTATGTTTGGGCACGACAGCTCACCAAGGTGCCCACGGTGCGACGAACCTGAGGACGCAGAGCACGTCGTTTTTCGCTGTCCAAGGTTTACTGTTCTAGTAGATTATCCCCATGAACAGGAGGATACCTTGGGGTTAGCATCTGCTGTCAACTGTAACATGAAATACAGTTGGGGTTGCGCCACTTAAAGATTGCTAACCACCCCGCGAAGAAATATCTAGAAACAGTTCCGCGGGGCGAGTGGTTGAAGTAAGCAGGGGTTTAATACGTAAACAATGAGTGGTGCATGCGTTTAACCTGGCAACCGTATCTTTAGAAGATTACCACCTTCTGGCTCCAGCAAAAAAAAAAAAAAAACCCCGTGTCAAAATTATAACCTCATATGAAAATTGATAAAAATTTTCGTTGTATGTGTCCAAGCAGATTTTTGCTTTTACCGTTAGATATGGGAATTGAAAGCCTTTTGTGCGAGAATAGCACTAGCTGTCCCGGCACGAGTTGCCATGCCCTCGCTCCAAAAAAGGAAAAAAAACATATCGTCAATTAACATAAGTTTTTTGTTTGTGAAACGAACCAAAAATACAATAACAACAACAACACATTCTCGATGATGTTCCGTTATCAGTGAAAGAAAAAAACGAAGAGCGCAATACTCAATACAACAATAACAACAAACAAAAATTTAAGTAGCAGCATAAACAACGACAAAATAATTTTACGTTATTCGTAAACAAAGCTATCATTGAAAATACTCATAGAAATACTCACATATACTCCTTAGCTTATGTCTGCTTTGACTATTTCATTCTTTCTTTCTCTCATTCCTCACTATTTCTCCATGCTGCTTGTCAATATAAATACCCACACATACTTTAACTTATACCTGCTTTGCAAAAGCAATCAAAGCACGAGCAACGAAACATACAGACTCTCTCTTTGGCCGATCTCAGTGACCAACATATACGAAAAGAAAATAACGCAGAGTGCAATATTATTGTGCGTACTCAGACGGTAAAAAATACAGCAATAACAAAAACAACACAAACTTCAAGAAGAAGTGTAGCATAAAAACGTTTCGTATTTGGCTGTGGAAAAAATGTATAAATCTTAAAAACCTAAAAAATACTATTGAAATATTTACTAAAGAAAAAAAAAGTAATTATGCCAAAGCAATCAGTGATAACATAATATTTTACTGGTGAAAGAATTTTTAAAACCGGCTAAGTATTTTCGGAGACAGTAGGTATCATCTAAACAAACCTCTTTATTATATTAGTATAAAGTATAGAAATTAAAAAAGCTTCAGTTTTGGCTACTTTTGGTAAGTGTGCCATGATTTTTTTTTAACGATTACAAAATACCACTTGATACGGAATTATATGAGATAGAAAGAGGCAAAATTATGTCACTTTTTACCCAAAAAATGTCATACCGTGATGAAAGGCATTGAAACCTTGATGGACCCGTTGCAATGGATATTGGCGAGATTTGCGACTTGAACCACGATATTCATCAAACAGAAATTTCGGTGGTGGACCCAAATGGTGTGGGGTCTGTTTGCGCTCCTACAAAGGTGGAAATGCATTTTCGATCTAAGTGAATGAATTTAGAAGAGTACACAGCAATATAATGCACCATGTCATGCATTGCGTCGGATTAACTTTGTTTAATGATCACAATGTTCCACTTCTTGTATGGGAAACTCTTTCGCCAGATATGAATGCATTTGAGAACGTGTGGAGAGCACTGGGTCGCATGTTTTATGAAGAAAACATGTAATATTCTACGAAAGCTGCACTGTAAGGTGCCATTCTTGTAGTCTGGAACTCCTTCAGCCACCAGCTAATAATGAAATTAATTGATCCAATGTCAAATCGAATATTCGAGTTAATAAAAATAAACATGGGAACTATACCCACTATTTAAATTACAAAAAGTGCACAAAAGTACCCAAAAACACATACAACGAAAATTATTATTAATTTTCATGTGGGGCTATAATTTGACAACCCGTGCATAGGGTGTCTCAATAAGAGTGCACTGTTTATATTTTGTGTCATTGTGATTTTCGTCAAGTGGCAACTCTGAAATTTGACAGCTTTCACATGATTGTTTTGTTTAAGATAACTTAAGATAACTGAGTTCTTGTGGCCTCAACTGGACGGCATGGATCTAGACGACATATGCTTTCAGAAACTACAAACACTTCCTGAGCTCAAGGCTGATATCCAAGGTGCCATCGGTGTTATACAGCCATATATTTGTCAAAAAGTCATCGAAAATTTTATGAAAAAGAGCTAGGGCTATTTGCCGAATATTTTATTTCATACTTAATCGAATCATCTCTATTTTACATTGCTATAAAAAAATCACAACTCGCTTAAAAATACGTATTTTTATTTTTAAATGAAATAGTGCACTATATTGACACATCCGATATTAGATACAATAGACACACATTACTTATTTATTAGAACTAGCATTATAATTTTAAATTATAGACTAGTTATGATTAATGAACACTAGCAACAGAGGCCTTTAGCTCAAAGAGTTTTAAGTGAACACATCAAAACAAACAAACAAATCACAAACATTCGAAATAAACAAAAACCAATAAAAAAAAAAAATATATATATAGGTATATAGAGCGTTTCAAACGATTTTTTTAAATATTTTATAAAGGAATGACCGAATGCTAGCACAATGTTCTACTGAAATGATGACTCACTCCCTAACAACAAGAATGGCATGCGACGGCTTGTCTGAAGATAACGGGACTTTTGTTACGGTATTTTTTGTGAAATGCGCTTGTTTCATGCGTATAAAGTCAAAAGCAAATTTTTCAAAAGCAAATTGCGTAAAAAAAAAATTTAAAAATATGTGAGTGTGCATAACACTCACGAGCATTTAATGTGAAACATATTTGTTTTCAGTAGAGTGGAATTTGACATGGATTAATTTGTTTTAATTATTTTATTCTCAAATTTCTCGTTGCAATCACCATATTTATTTTGAATTAGCGATTGTTTAATTTGTTTACGTTCCAAATAGTACTCTCAAACTGAGTACGCGTTACAAAACTTAATCACTGTTGACGTGAATAACATGCAAATGTGTAATAATGATTTCGAATTCCTTTTTAGCCAGCCTCTAATAAATGGCAACGAAGGTTCAAAGATTGTCTGTGGTTTGGTTTTCTTTATGTTCTTTTTAACGATGAGTTTAATTTGTTTACCTTTTACCGGCTCTCTGAGTAACCAATGTCAAAAAATTGAGCGTCTTTACGAATTTCGTAACGACTGAAAAAGCTCATGCAAATACTCACATATCCCCAGGGCCCGACCAGGTCCCGAACCGAGCACTTAAGCTGGCGATGACCCTGCGGCCTCAGTTCTTCGCGGATCTTTTCAACCTCTGCCTTTCTGAAGGGTATTTCCATCCTGCTTGCAAATCCAGAGACTGGACATCACCAAAACAGGGAAACGTTTAGGAGAACCATTTTAGTACAAGCCAATTTGCCTATTGGACACGGTGGCAAGGTACTGAAAAAAATCATAGCGAGCAGACTCGAGGAAGAAGTTCAGCTAGGAGGGGGCCTCTCCTCGTCAAAGTATGGGCTTAGGAAAGGGCGTTCAACCATCGACGCGATATTGGAAGTGACTAGGATTGCGCAGGATGCGATCCGTGGCAGATGTTGTGCAGGTGGCTCCAAAAATACTGCTTATTGGTCACGCTCGACAGAACGCCTTCAAATCAGCAAACTGTGATAGAATAATGGAGTCCCTTAACGTGTACGGAGTTGCCAGGTACCTGCTGCGAATACTTCGAAGCTATTTCAGTTAGCGGGTCCTTCTCTACGACACCTCGAAAGGAGAAGCAGCATACAGCGTAACCGGAGGGGTACCTCAGGGCTCTGCCCTATGGTCACTCTTCTGGAATAATATAAACGACGGTATCCTTCGACCCTGTTTGCCAGCTGGTGTAAATATTGAGGGCTTCCAGTGGTTTGGGTGAAGGCAATGGAGAAGGTCTAATGCTGGAGACACTTTGAGAACATCTACAGACTGGGAGCTTTCAGAGTCATTAGTGCTTTCTGAACTGTATCAGAGGATGCTGCTCTGGTTCTTGCTGGGCTGGTACCAAAGACTAAGCCGTCATCGAGGCAGCACAGGCTTATACTTGGAGATCGCGGCCCTAGGAGATGTCAGAAAAATGTAAAAATAAGTTCCTCTTAAGACATATTCGGTATAAACTAGTGAAATCTACTCTAAAGAATATTTTCATTTTTAAACTAGAAACGTAATTGACACAGACAACGGGAATTAATATCAAAAGATATTAATAATCGAATTGTGGAAATAGTATAAATAATTTCATCGGCACAGAGTGATTAAATTAAGGGAAAACTCTAAAAAAAATATAAAAAAAAAAAAAATTTATTTGGATCGATAAAATAATCAATCGCGACATACAATTCACGACATCAACAAAATATTAACAATCACTTCAACAAAATTTAAAATTGGAAAGAAAAAGAATATTAATTTCAAATTTGGTATTCTTCAACAATTTACAAAAATAAAATAAGCCCACACTTTAATACTAACAACAAAAATATCAAATTTGATATATGACTATACTATACTTTGCATTTAATGCATTAAGTGCGGTGGCACCATAGGCAAATAATAGCACAATCGATAATAATTACAATCGGAATAGGTACGATACGATGGTTGCTTTTTAAGTCTTAAGACATACAAATAATAACAAATATGTATCATCGAAAATGACTTAATTGTTTTTCAAAATATTCTCCTTGAAGATCAATACACTTTTGCATGCGATTTCCAATTTCGAAGCACTTTTTCAACTCGGAATGAGGTATCTCCAAAACATGTGTTTTGACCGAATCAACCGTTTCTTCAGGCGTCGAAAAACGTTGACCTCGCAATTTATTTTTGGTGTGTGGGAATAAAAAGAAGTCATTCAAATCTCGACTATAGGGCAGATGACCCATCGATTTGACGTTTTGAGCGTTTAAAAAGTCACTTGTTTGAGCCGATGTGTGAGAGCTCGCATTGTTGTGGTGGAGAATGATTCGTCTTCTGCGGTTGATTTTTCTTATTTCTTCGAATACTTCTGGCAAACAAATGGTGGTGTACCATTCAGAATTAACCGTTCTACGTTTCTCTATCGGCACGGTGGCGAAATGTCCGGTTATTCCAAAAAAACAGGCATCCTTTTGCTTCGAAATGCTTCGTGCGCGAACAACTTTTGTTGAATTTGGTTCATCTTGAAAGACAAGTCGACTGCTATTTAGTTTCAGGCTCATATGCATAGATCCATTATTCATCACCTGTCACGATCTTATAGACGTATTTTGAAACACAGCGATTGAGTTTTTTCAACATTTCTTTGCATCAATCGACACCATCGATTGCCATTTTTTGCGCGATTGTCAAATTATGCGGTGTGCAACACGAACAAATCTTTTTGACGGCCAAAAGTTCTTGCAGTATTGAATGTATTGAAGTGGAACTAAAAACTAATTTTGTACGACCTTCACGAAATTTGTCCTGGAGAAAACTACGACCACGATTGTATTCAGAAAACCCTGGATGGTGCTTCATCACGAAAAGTCCAAGCGAGTTGATCGGCACACTCGTGTTGAGTTAATCCACGTCGAAAATCATAAAAAATCATTGCACGAAAATGTTCACGGTTTAATTACATTTTTTAACCGAAACGAATTTTTCAAGTCACAGTAAACAATACAAATAGCACTCGTATGACAAAACGTTCTGAGTACATTTATCATTAAAATCGACAAGCTTTACGATACCAATGTCAGATTTGACATATCAACATTGGTGTTGCCATATTTCAAGACTTAACCAGCAACCAACCTACTAACCCAGTCCCTCACAACAATAGAAACCGCGGACAATATAACTAAAATAATATTAACGAGTATCGAAACTGGTGTGATACTAACCCAGGCTCTAACAACAACCAAAATATTGATAGACCATATACAAATACACCCAACAAACCACACAACATAGAGATACAAACATCTGAAGAAACTGAATGCGACATTAACGAGGAAGTAAATTTTTTAATGTCGCCTCTCAGATCACATTACCCATAGTAACAATATCCATAGGCAAATGTAAAATGACTAACATATACCGGGTCTTAAAACTCGGACACTTAATGAATATCCTCAAATGCTATTAAATAAGCTCCGTTTCTAGAAGACGTTAAATGGAACAAAAGAAGTTAAGTATTCGGTTACAACACCAATTCCCAAACAATTTAAAGAGTTGATTTCAAAAATTTTCATTTTTGGCCAAAATTTCTTAATTCCGTTCAAAGCAAAAGTTAATAATGAGCTGCGATTTGTTGAGATCCTCGGAACTAAATAACACTTCGAAGACTTCAATTATTCAAGGTCTATGGAGAATATAAGCATTTTACAATCAATCGAAAGCGTCGAAAGACATAAATTCGAACTTAAACATCTAATAAGAGAGGAATTTGATAAAATAACCAAACTACTACACGAATTTGTCCTTTTTTTTGAAAGACGGTGACACATTGTCAGACACAAACGCATCATGAAATTGTGACAACAACTAATAGGCCCTTATATTCTAAGATATATGGGTACCCTCAAATCTACGAAGAAGAGATAAACAGACAAATACAAGAAATGATACAACAAAATATAATAAGGAAAGTAATTCGCCCTACGACAGTCTCTTATGGCTCGTAGAGAAAAAACAGGATAATTCGGAAAGATAAAAGTATAGAATAGTTATAGACTACAGAAAGCTTAACGAATATACACTTAACGATAAATACCCCATACCAAATCTAAATGTACTTCTAGATGAACTAGGCAGAGCACAATATTTTATCCCTCTCGACCTTCCACCAAATCCCAGTAAGAGAAGAGGATAGAGCAAAAATTGCATTTTCCAAACCATCTTTTGGCCTGAAAAATGCACCATTGACCCTTCAACAAGGTCCTTAAGCACCACATTAACAAAACCTACGTAGTCTACATGGATGGCATCCTTATGTTTAGTACCTCGCTGCAAGAACATATCACGATTATAAAAAAAATATTCCAAGCTTGGAAAATGGCAGAGCTCAAATTTTCGATAGATAAATGCTACTTCCTAAGGAAGGAAACGCAATTCTTAGGACATATCCTAACTACTAAGGGCATTAAGCTAAACCCAGAAAAAGTCTCAATCATCCAGAGACTAAAGCTACCAAACAATCCGAAACAAATCAAATCATTCTTAGGAATGACTGGCTTTTATCGTAAATTTGTAAAAGATTATGCTAAAATAGCATACCCCATGACAAAATAACTAAAAAAGGACAATCAATAAATTTGGTTGACCCAGATATCTGTGCTTTCGAAAAACTTAAGGATATCGTAACAAATTCACCAGTTTTACGATATCCAAATTTTTCAAAAAATTTCAAAATAACAATAGACCCAAGTAACTTTTCAATTGGAGAGGTTCTTTCCCAAGAAGGACATCTCATTGCATATACGTCAAGAACATTAAACAAACATGAAACAAATTATGCGACTATTGATAAGGAACTACTCGCAATAGTATGGCCAGTAAAATATTTCCGTCCATACATCTTCGGAAGACTATTCAAACTAGAAAACGACCACCAACCACTTAAGTGGCTGATGACAAAGATGGCTAATAAACTTGGGGGAACATCATTTCAAAAGAGAATACATTAAAAGCAGAAATAACAATATAGCCGATTTTTTAAGAAGGATCACCGAAGACGAAATAAATCATGGCGAGTCCGATACGAATTTTAAGGAACCCTAGGAAGAGATCCTTAACAAAGGAGAATATATGATTACGGAACTCAATAACGACAGTCCTAACGAGGGACAAACACCACATTTACAACAGCAGATCTCAAATAAGGAAATATACACTCACGAAACAGTAGCCAACATGTTCAAAACGCAAATCATTCTCATACCCAAAAAACAAACTAATTCTGAAAATCCGTTTCATAACAAACGGATAGGGGCGACATTAACGAAAACCGCATATTAGACATCATATGCAGAAAAATTACAAAAGGCAAAATAGGGATATACTCCGAATTAAATAACCAAGAATACAATAAATTTCTAGATATCGTAATAAACGAATTCTCAACAAACAAGTAAAATTTATAAGGTGCACAAAATTTGTAACTGACATCGAAATTGAAGACAGCAAATAACACTATTTCACAAACACGAAAGTGGCCATTGCGGCACAACTGCAACTTACGAAAAATTATAATCAAGAATCTACGTATATAACCCACACTTAAAACAAAATATAAACATCATCATAACAAATTGCGAGATATGCTCAGGAGGAAAATACGATTGAAACCCCATAAAAACAAATTTCTTTTAACGGAAACACCAAAGACAATTAGTACAAACGTAAATAGCAATGGTATTTATCGACAAGTTCTCTAAGCATGCTTAATGTTTGCCTCTACCCGACAGAAATAATAGAACAATTCTTAAAAAATATAACAATTTCTAGCCTTAAAAGGCAGAATTAAAAAAGTCGTATTGGACAACGAATTTAAAAGTTCAAACATAAAAGAATTCCTAAATAAAGAAAACATTGATTTCCATACTACACCAAACAATCACACTGGAAAAAGCGATGTTAAACTTAATCTAGAAGAGAAACTACTCATAACAGCACAAATAAATAAAGCTGTAATGCTATACAATGATACCTACCGTTGTACAATTCAATGTACACCATTCGAGGTACAAAATAACAAAGTAAATCATATAAAAGTATTTGAAAGAATACAAAAACAAAAAATAAACAAGATCAATAAAGCAAGTCAAGATAGAGAAAATTACGTAGAAAACAGACAGGAAGGCTTTATAAAAAATTATAAAAACTTAAGACCAAAATTCAGAAAAGCAAAATTAAACAATGTACATACGACATAAAGCATGAATTAAAATATTTTAATATTCCTGGCACTATTCCTCCAACTCATCCTCTACCCGACCCAAATAACGGCAACAGTAATGTTAACTCCATTTGAAAACAATTTTTCTATTGGAAGCGCAAATTAATAATGCGGGATTTACAAGAGATGGCGCTACTCATGTTATAAGCATCTGGCAACGTTGTCCTATACTCCATTTGAAAAATACATTTCACAGCTTCAATTACCAATATGTAACATTTGCTTGAACTGTAAACAACATATTTTTTTCGCTCTCAATATGTCTAATTTCGTAACAACAAAACAACATTTGTCAACCGAAAAAGTTTGAAGAAGCCGAATTGGAGGCATTACTCGATGAAGACTCATGTAAAATGCAAGAAGAGCTTGCCAAATCAAAGGGAGTAACACGCCAAGCCATTTCCCATCGCTTACAACAATTGGGAATGATCCAAAAGCAAGGAAATTGGGTTCTATATGAATTGAAGCCGAGAGACGTTGAAAGATGTTTTTTCATGTGCGAACAACTGCTTCAGCGACAGAATAGAAAGGGTTTTTTTGCATCCTATTGTTACTGGCGATGAAAAGTGGAACCATTACGTAAATCCCAAGCGAAAAAATCATACGGCTACCCCGGCCATGCCTTATCATCGACGGCCAAGTCAAATATTCATGGTGCCAAGCTCATGCTCTGTATATGGTGGGACCTGCTGTGTGTGTTGTACTATGAGCTGCTGCAACCGAATGAAACGATCACGGGAAGGTTTACCGACGATAATTGATATGTTTGAGCCGAGCATTGCCAGAAAAACGGCCACAATACGCCGAGAGACACGACAAAGTAATTTTGCAACATGACAA
>JBANCV010002062.1:0-10543 GCA_037040105.1 Amiota albilabris
ATGCCGAATTGGAGGCATTACTCGATGAAGACTCATGTCAAACGCAAGAAGAGCTTGCCAAATCATTGGGAGTAACAAGCCAAGCCATTTCCCATCGTTTACAACAATTGGGAATGATCCAAAAGCAAGGAAATTGGATCCCACATGAATTGAAACCGAGAGACGTTGAAAGACGTTTTTTCACGTGCGAACAACTGCTTCAGCGACAGAAAAGAAAAGTTTTTTTGCATCGTATTGTTACTGGCGATAAAAAGTGGATCCATTACGACAATCCCTATGAGCTGCTGCAACCGAATGAAACGATCACGGGAGATGTCAGAAAAACGGCCTATTGTGGCCGAGAGACACGACAAAGTAATTTTGCAATATGACAATGCTCGGCAACACGTTGCACTTACTTGGAAACGCTCAAATGGGTCCTACCCCACCCGCCATATAGCCCAGACATTGCTCCATCTGATTACCACCTCTTCAGATCGATGACGCATGGCCTGGCTAACCAGCACTTCCGTTCTTAAGGGGCAGTCAAAAAATGGCTCGATGACTGGATCGAGGCCAAACCGCCCGAGTTTTTTCGCAACGGAATTCGTATGATACCAGCAAGATGGGAGAGAGTAGTGGCTAGCGACGGACACTACTTTGACAATTAAACATATAACCATTTTTTCTCAAATATCCCGCATTTTTAGTTTTCGCTCCCAATAAATGTTATTAAAAAGAGAGAGGAGATGATTGGATAGGCAATGACCAGTTTGGACAGTGTTTTTTCTATTCGGAGGAAGTTAGCAACATATCTGACCATTATTGGTCCTATCTTCCATATTTTAAGTTTGTCAAATATGGAATGTATTCCCATTCTGTCAAAAGCTTTAGCGAAATCTAGGGAGAGAATAGAAAGGTGTTTTTCTTGGAGAGGGATGAGGTAATCTGGTAGTCCAGTTGAACTAGGGTTTCATATATCAATTGCCCTTTTTTGAATCCCAATTGTCTGTCATCAAGGAGCTTACAGTTGGTTACAAGCCATCACAGGCGGTTTGAGATAATTTTCTCCCACACTTTAGAGATATAATGATTGAGAGATATGGGTCTATATGTGCCGATTAAAGTTTTGTCGGAGTTGGGTGTAGCTATAGAGATAATTAATGTTGCTGACTTTGAATTGTTGTGGAATGTAATTATTGAAGATGTTGTTGAATATGTTGAGAAGGCGGGAACTGAGAGGTGTCGATAAGTGCTTGATCATGTGGTAGTTGATTCTATCACGACCGGGTGTTTACTAAGAGCAATATGTACTGCTATTATGGATACGGTTTTATCTAAGTATAGGGTTGTTGCTGATGGGGAATATGTAATATTTGAATTAGAAGCATATTTGTGAGTGCAAAAAGAAGCTGAGAAGTTGTTGTCGGTGGATGCTGTAGACCAGTGTTTGCTGAAAGTTTGGGAGATATCAGCTTTATTTGTAGGATGAGTCCATGAGGGAACGAATTCTAAGTTGGGTGTTGAGTCCACATAATCTGATTATTTTAGACCAAAATTTTGAAGTGGAAGTGTCAGGAGCAATCTCTGAAGTGAATTGATGTAGTGAATTTCTTTTTCTTATTTCAATTTCACGTTTTAAGAGAGCGTTTGCCTTTTTATAGCGACGGAATTAATGCAACGTTTTAGGAGTTTTTGCTCTTTTTTAGTTTTTAAAGAGTAGGATCCCACCCGGGGACTATGTACTTCTAAGTATTATTTTGACTAAATTGGCTGTTTCTTTATTAATATTGTTACTGGGTGGTTCTATATATGTAAATGACTGGTGTGTGCTGAATCGTTATTTAAAATACTGAGCAAGGATTGATTAACAAATTTAAAAATAAGATTACCTCTGGCGTTATTGTTGGGAGATCCCCAGCTGTTATGCCAGCTATTGAAGTCTCCTGTTATAAGTGAATGGCAGTTTAAGTTTGGGAACATATTGTGAAGGTTGCAAGTAATGAAGGATCTGTTTAGAGCTGTGTATGACGATATGATGATGAATTTGACTTTGGAGAGAACCAAGACAGCAATGGCTTCAAAGTTGCTATTAAGAGGTATTGTTTTTTGTTGGATTAATTTGTGGAATAACAAGGCTACATCCCCTTATTAATTGGATTAATGAAGTGTAAGTGCGTTCCTTGAAGGGCGATGATTTTGGGGTTATGTTGTTTAATGAGTAGATGCAACTGGTTATAATTGTTTAGATAACCATTAAGGTTCTACCGTAGAATATTTAGCATTTTGATAAAATTATAATTCATTTATTTAATTTTTGAGAGTTTGTCCTGGTTTTTAGTCAGTTGCATATTACAAAAGAGATATGGCCCTCTAGGTCAATCATTAGATTGACAAGTGGGCCCAGGATATTGTAGGGGCATCAGTGGGGTCCAAAGTCTCAGGTTGCATAGAGTGTGCACACCCTGGAACGAAAAGGACCAGACCCCACCGATGCCCCAAGAAAAAGTATCTAATTTGAGTTATTTGGGTACGTTATGGTTGTTCTTGTTCTTGGTTTTAGGACTAGTTGATAGGTTAACTTTAACATTAGTACTTTTTGATCTAGATTTACTTGTAGATGATGTATGAGATTTGGTGATGTCCTCATCATCACATGCCGAAATCCATGTGGTCATGCTGGATTTTGTTTGTTGTTTTGAGGTTGAAGCGGGGGGTATATAGTTGGTGATGGTTTGTGTTAACGATTCTGTGGGTTGACTTCATGGCTGACGTGCCAAGTAATTTTGTGGGTTGTTTAAAATTTTGGAAAATTGATTAAGTTGATTAGTCTGACGGGAGTGGTATATTGAGAGGGCAGTTTTATGGTCTACATTTTCCGTTATTTTGATAGCTGTTAGTTCCTGTTTGATGAAAGATAGACATTGTTTATCAAGTGAGCAATGATTTTTTAGGGAGTACGGTAGGCTTTTGCAGTTTATGCATGCCTTGTGATTCGTTTCAATTTCGGATGTGTGGAGGTCTTCCGAACTATTAACACATATTTTGTTGCTTTTACAGATTGAGGTAGGATGACCGAAGCGGAGACATTTCTTGCATCTTAGTGGCAATGGTATATAAGGGCAAAGGGTGTTTTTTATTTTAATTAGAAGGCTGCCTGCTCTTGTTTTCTTGCATTACTAGACTTCACCACCACATGTGAAGTCGATCACTTTTTTTTTAATTAGGAAGGGTGAAACGTTTTCGAAGCTGTTGTTATCTCTATTGATAAGGAGGAATTTGCCTGCATTGTATGCAGGCGTTGGCGAATTAATACCGGTCTGGCGGTTTATTCATTGTTGTTGTATAAACTTATATACGTGTAACTGCTGTTAGTCTATTTATTGATGTTGTAGTCAAACAAAAGGATGGGTTTATGTTATACGTCACGTTATGATTTTAAAATTATGATCCTGTTGTTCATTTTTATGATCTCTTATGTAATATATAACGGAATTCAGTAAAAGCTTTGTTGTTGTTGGTTTTGTAGTCTGCAGATTATACGTACAATAAAGAGCTATAACTTGTCGCGGCTCACTTAATTGCTGTGGCTATAGAAACTATCTTACTCGTTATTATTGGTTGCAATTTTTAAGAAACCCTAAACAATTTTATAATTTTTTTAATGCTAAATTCAAATCTGCATTATATCCTTCATGGTTTTTATTTTTTTGTAGATGATTTGCATGCTGATTACGACCCTAGAATATCTGAATTATTTGCAGTTTTTTCATCTACATTGAATTTGTCAGGAACTTCGTATCCTTATCATTTTCATACAATAAATAATTTCTCTACCCCTGTATTAGACGACGAAAGCGTTCTACATAATCTTCGATCTTTAAAATTTTCTTATTCTAAACTACCTATTGTGTTCTAGAGTCTAGCGCAAATGCATTTCCAAGTAAGTACTTCCAAATACATTTGAACATTCATTTCATTTGGTAACGAAAAATAAGAAGAAACCAAAGGACTCGAATGGTAGGGATTTGTTGGTTCATTTGGAAAAGCAAATGCAAATGAAAGAAATGATAAAGAAACCAAACAAACCAAATGAATGCCTTCATTCATTCATACTTCCAAGTATTTTTAAATGATCTGCTTCGACAAACAGTTCACTATTTGCGAGAGAGAAAAAATGCATACAAACAAGTGCCAAAGAGGCAGCCTACGTCGTTGTTTACTTGTGTGCTCCTGAGTCAATGATCTGCCTTAGCAAAGATTGTGCTCGCTCCCTGAATTATCTATATTGAAATTCGTTATGGTTAGAAACCGTACAATTAAGGGTAGGAGAATTCATGTAGCAGCTGATATATCTACTCCGAAACATAGACACAGTAATCCAACTTACTAAAACTACTCATCATACTCCAACGAAATTAGAATGCTAGTGACTGAAAAAGGAAGATTGCTACGCAACTGGCAACGAACACATTCTCCAAGTGACAAAAATGCTTTTACTTGCACTTGCAAGTTTTGATTTTTATCACAAATTTTATTCTTTTTTTCATCCGGTGTCACCATTTAGTGAGTTTATAGCGAAAGGCTCTAATTATTGTGATATTTTTGTTGTGAAAACTCGTGAGTGTGCACTGGACAAAAAATAGTAACGGTATTTGGCGGCGACTAAAACATAAATCAATTATAAGAACAAAAAACCAACAATAAAATATTACATAAAAAGTCTCCGCGGCTTTTTGGTACACTTTTGAACAAAAATTTTCTTTATTCAAAATCAATTAATCTATGACTTTTTGCCATTTTCCGTGTAGCTTCATAATTCCACCGGTGTAGAACTTCTGTGGTTTACCAGCGAAAAACTTGGCCAAGTGATTTTCAGCGGCTCTTCGGTCGGCCAATTTTTTACCAAGAAGAGATTTGTGCAAAGACCGAAACAAATGGTAGTCAGAAGGTGCAAGGTCCGGGCTATACGGTAGATGCAACTTCCCGACCCAGCTCCGTCAATTTGTTAGGGTCATCAAAGATGTGTGGCCTAGCATTGTTATAATGAAAGACAAGTCTATTCGCTGTCTTTATTACATCATTCAAGCGGTCGAGTTGTGCACAGTACAGGACCGAAATGACCTTTTCTCCACGTTCTAGCAGCTCTTAATACACAAATCCCTTCAAATTCCACCAAACACTCAACATAACCTTGTTTGCCATCAACCCAGACTTTGAAGTCGTTTGTGGAAGGTGACCGGGCCTTTGACTATGATTGCTTGCGTTGGATATTCTCTTATTTGATCTATTTTTTATCGCCCGTAATGAATCCCTTCAAAAATGGTTCCATTTGGTTACGTTTCAGCAGCTTTTCATGGTTATTCAATCAGTTAAATTTTTTTGAGTTAATTCAAGTAGCACCCAAAGATCGAGCTTCTTTGAGTTACCTGCTCTTTTTAGATGAGCTAACCACTTCTGGGTCCACGGTTTATCCACAGTATTCTCACCGTAAACTGCACAAATTTTTCGGCATGTTTTTGCAGCGTTTTCCCTCTTTAATGGGAAAATAGCCTCACATAGTGTATTTCTTCAGATATTTCACTCATATTCAAATCAGCAAAAATTTTAACACAAGCTATGAATTGCACAGCTGTTTTTACAAAAAATGTCACCTTTCAAACACGTGTTTGTTTGACATAATCAATTTAAGTGTTGGCAGATAGTATATAAAAACCGCGAGGGTTTTTTGTTTGTTTTGAAATGAAATATTATTTAAATATTTTATTGTTGTTTGTTGGGTATTTTTTTTTTTTTTTTTTGAATTGAATCTTCTTTAACTCGATGCTAAAAAATTTAGTATAACATTTTGAGTGAAAAAATACAAAATGTAACCTTTTCCGATTTCTGAATGTCGTGAACTACAGAAGGTAGAGTCTTCAAATTTTCACAGCATGTGTATTTCTATTGCCATATCCCGGAAAAGCCTCAATAAAGAAATTACAACAACAACATGAAGTTTGTGTGTATAAAAATTTTTATAACAACAACATGCAGTTTGTTTGTATAAAAATGTTTATAACAACATGTGTACAAACAGCTTGTGTGAACAAAAACTAGCGAATGTACGAAGAGAAAACGTAAACACACCGCTTTCTGCTATGCAATGCATATCTTTTTATCTTTTTCTTCTCGGTATTACTCTTCCTTCTTCTTTCGCCAAAATTCTACATGTCAAAATATGTGCACTGTACATTAAATTTGTGTATGCATTCATAGTTATATACTGAAGTGAGCAATATGAATGTACCTTTGCTCAAGTCTAATGCAAATGATGTATTTGTTTTATGATCTCTCTCTCTCTCTCTGTCTGTTTATAAGTTTTTTTTTTCTTGTATCACGTGTACGATGGCACACGCGTTTTGATTGATACGCTTTTATATTGACAACTTACTACATAAGAACAATGACTACAAAAATCATGCAGTAACATCACGTCCGCGGACCAGGCAAAGCTAGTGTAATATAAATTAGGGTTTCTTCTTGGTCACTTTGTTTCTTTATGGTCTCTGTCGCCGCACAAAACTAAAAAATTCGAAATGTGACGAACTACATTCGATTAGTGCATGGGCAACGCAATAAATGACAACTATTTGATCACACATTGGACGTGTCAATGGGTACCTTAATATGCAACATGTGAAGAGAGCGGAAGTAATAGAACCTTGAGACCTACATGAATACATTCATACGCCGTTTTGCGGCCTTAAGCTAATCGACCTCCTAAAATTTTAAAGTCGTTGAACGACTCTTGCTGTCACGTTCTTGCACAATTTAATTTTTCGCAATATTTACTCCCCGAAAATTTTTACACTATACTTGTTATGGATATACGTATTTGCAACATGATCCATTTCGATTTTATGTCAATCTTACGACCTTTATTACGACATGTTTATTAACAGCTTTTCTTCTGCTCAGCTAAAATCTAATCCTTTAACTCACCTTAGCACATATTCTATTAACTTTTACATAATTTTCTTGTTCGGTTTTTAATCGACCACAACAGGTTTCTGGGGGGAAAGTGATATGGGATGTAGAAGTAGTGTAGAGAAAAAAAAGTTTGGTAAATCAAAACTAAGAGACAAACTAGACATTGATTCAGTTTCTCTGGCACATTATGTGTGGTCTGTAAAAGACTTATAAAGGAACAACTGATATCAGAGTGTGACTTATGTATTGTATGTAAACAATTAAAAGGATATCAAATGTTAACTGTTTTGTTTTTATAATGTTGAGATTAACAATGGAAATATTTTTTGTCTTAGTTTATGTAATGTTGTTTTAGAATTACGCAAGACAAGGACTGTTTTGTTTTATAATTTTAAAATTGAAAATTTATACAATACAATATCATTTCATATTTCTTTCTTTTTATTTAGGGCATCGATAATGATTTCGAGAAACACTATCTGCACTATGATGAACAACTCGTCGTACCCACTATTGAAAATACACCACATAAAGGCGAATTAGCTAATTCTATGAAAGCTGTTGGTTAGCAATATTAATACGCTTTATGAGACGGTGCCGAGTCTTCTTGGAACATCGATCGTGTGAGACCGAAAGTTTTGCGTACTCATGGCTTTAAAGCAGCTTCCAAAGCATTTCCCCGATAATAAGTAGCATTGACTTCGACACCAGGCTTAATGAAAACGATTAAAGAGCGTCCACAGCTGCCAATACCATTACTTAAGATGGAAAATTATTTCGTGTGGCCGTTCGTAGGCCAGAGTTCGATTTAATAATTGGGATGATTTTAGTTTGTGCTGTTGAGGAATATAATTATTGAAAATGGTCTATGTTGTAGAGAGCTATGAATGTTTTTTAGCATAGGCTAAGATATTCTGTCAATATATTTGCCTTTATTTTGCGAGTGGAACTTTGAGTTCGATAATATCGATGGGTTATATTAGTTTTTTGGCTGTTATCGAAGGGATAGCGTTTGGATTGGGGTGAGTATTTTGTTTGGGGAGGTGAAAGATGGAGGAGTAATTAATATCTTTAGATTCTTGTGATCAATATTGGGAAAATTTTTGAGCTATGTGTGCCTTATTTATGATTGGGGTTGGGATGCATGAGGACTGTATGCAGTGGATTGAGAAGCGTTATACCACAGAAGTTTCTGATGTTTGACCAGATCTTGGTGATGTCTGTTGTAGGATTTGTCTCAGAGGTGAATTTTTGGATTAAGCATTGTTTAGCTATTTGCAGACGACGTTTATATTGAGCGTTAAAAATGGGTTTAAAGTGGATTGTGGGTTAAAGGTATTACCAGTTTGACGAATTATTTTTGAAGGAAAATATTTTGAAAAACAATAGTCATTTTTGATGATACATATTTGATATTATTTGTCCGTCTCAAAATTTAACTAGCATCCCTCGTAGCAGAGATTAGCATAGATGATGAGTTGCTAGATGCAATAGAAACGCAGGCATAGGTGAAAAGACCGGATACAGCGGCGATTAGGAGCAAACGCAACACATATGGAGGCACACAAGAGCTTATGTATCGCTCCCAGCAGAAGGTGCTAAAAAAGTGCTAACATTAGGGCACATCAAACTTGGCTAGGTTCGATGTCGAGTCACAGAGGTCGCTGCCCCGAAAAGATACTTTAAGTGCTGGGCACATGATCATGTTGCGGCAAACTGCAATGGTCCGTATCGCACAAAAGACGATGGGGGGAAAACAGGACACAAAGAAGCAGAGTGCAAAAATTTTGAGAAATGTGCATTATGTGAAGTCGCGCATGCTGCTGGCAGCGGAAAGTGCTTGCTGTATAAAGAAGCGATGAAAAAAAATAAATCATGATACTGCTGCAGGTGAACATCAACCACTATAGAGCAGTACAGAACTTACTGTGGCAGACAGTAACCTTACGAAGGCGTATCCTCACACAGCTGGACAGAAGACTCGAAAAAATTCCGGCGATATGGATGCTTAATGGCAAAACCCTCCAACACAACACGCAAACATCAGATAAAGGATATGTGTGGGTGAAGCAAAATGACACTTACTTCGTAAACTGCTAGGCACCGCTAAGGTGGACGCTAGAGCAATTTTCCAACATGCTAGGATCATTGGAAATCGAATTGAGAGGAAAACACCCAATAGTAATAGCAGGGGACTTTAATGCCTGGTCGCGAACGTTGGAAAGTCGGTATACAGATCCTAGAGGCAGGTTAGTGGAAGACACCTTCGCTGCAATGGACTTAGTACTATTAAATACACCGGGCACACACACGTTCCAATGTGTAAGAGGGCAATCGCTAATTTACCTTACATTCGCTGATAGCGCTACAGCGAACTGTACAAAATGGAGGGTAGGTGAATCGATCTATACACTCAGCAACCATCTGGCAATTGTAATAGAAATAGATCGCACACAGCCGCAAATGCAACATAATACAAGTGGGCAGAAAAGATGGAAGAGGTCAGCTTTTGATGCCGAAGCCTTTAACGTTATGTGATAAGATGTACGTATTACGTGTACAAATGCAGAAGATATGGCAACACAGTAAGCTAATGCAATGGAACACGCATGCGATGCATCGATGCTCAGTCTTAAGCACAATGAGAAAAGACAACCAGCATATTGGTGGACCGAAGATATTGCGAATCTGCGAGCCTGGATAAAAGCACGACGATTTCCACAGCGAGCACGCCGACGAACCAATTTTGCAAAACGGCATGCTGAATTTAGAGAACGCAAAGGGGAGCTAAAAATAGCAATTCAGCAAAGTAAAATTCGATGCTATAAACAGCTGTGAGATAGCGCAGACGTCGATCCATGGGATTACAAGGCGGAAATGAATAAAATAAAAAAGGTCGAGAACTCCTCAACCTACATGTCCTGTCCTGTTCGATATAATTGTTGTGTCACTTTTCCCGCCGCAGAAAGTTGAAAGGCGCAGTTACACTCGAATTATACAGACAAGCATACCGCTTACAACACCAGAGGAAGTGACAAATACACTGCGTCGAATACATGATAGTAAAGCACCAAGACCGGATGGTATCCCAAACATAGCATTTAAAGCTGGGGTAAGATCCAATCCTCAAATAATAGCGGACATATACAACGCATGTCTTAAAGAAGGTGTTTTCCCATCGCGATGGAAGCTACGTTTGGTGCTACTCCTTAAGCCAGGAAAGGAACCAAGTGATCCATCGTCCTACAGGCAACTCTGCTTGCTAGACACAGCAGGCAAGCTGCTAGAACGACTGATCTGCGATCGACTCGAAGTCTATCTGGAAGGCAACAGCGACTTGGCTTCCGAAAGGCGAGGTCAACAATGGACGCAATTCGGAAAGTAACAAAGATAGCACATGAAGCATGCAGCGGCATCCACACTGTAATGAAGTACTGCGCAGTAATATCTCTGAATGCACGTAACGGGTTCAATTCGGCGAAGTGGGACAACGCCCTATCATAACTCGAAAACTATAACGTGCTTAGCAGCTATTCTACCAACAGGATCCTGCAGTATTATAAGGTGACTGGTGGCGTACCGCAGGACTCAG
>JBANCV010002063.1:0-10533 GCA_037040105.1 Amiota albilabris
TACTCCGGATATGCTTCGGAGAGCAATCGATGGGCTGCAGCTGCACTTTTCTTCAAATTAAAGAAGTAAACGAGAACCCCCCGCAAATGTTGTTTTGCTGTTACGAAATTAGACATATTGAGAGCGAAACAAAAATATGTTGTTTACATTTCAAGCAAATGTTACATACTGGAAATTGAAGCTGTCAAATGTATTTATCAAATGGAGTATAGGACAACCTTTCCAGATGCTTATAGCATGAGTAGCTTGTGAATCCCGCATTATTAATTTGTGCTTCCAATATTTTTGCATGGATCCGATTTGTGTCAAATATGCACAGATTTCATCGATTACTTGTTGCCATACTGGATAAACCTGTTTTTCACCAGCAAAATTATTCACCATAAACAGGAACAGGAGGCAATTACTTGGTGTCAGGTCCAGACTACAATGCGAATGCATAATTACCTCCCAATCAAGCTCCCGGAGCTTCTGGTGAGTCACTATATGTATATGTGTGTGGCCTGTCGTTGTCCTGATGAAGCACAATTCCTTTTATATTGGCCAAAAGCTGGTTGCTTCTGGGCAATTGCTTTTTTCAGATGGTCCAATTGTTGACAGTACACGTCCAAATGAAGAGTTTGGCCGTAGGCAAGCAGCTCATTGTAAATGATTCTCTGCCAATCCCACCAAACACACAGCAAAACCTTATTCTCGGCCAATCCAGGCTTGGCCACCGTTTGCGCCGGCTCACCGTGGTTCGACCACGACCATTTTCGCTTCACGTTGTCGTAAATGATCCACTTTTCAGTTAGCAACTGCTTCAGAAATGTGCCGATGTAAAAGTGGGCATGCAGTTCTTATACGTTAATTCGACTATTTCGGGTACATCAATCATCGGATTTTTGTACAATTTTTAGATCCTGTGCAATTAAAAAAGAGCTTCAATGAGGTCGGACTTGATGATTTCCATTATTTGATCGACAAATGCTCTTCCAGAGGGTGATGCATCACAATTACAGAAACGTAATCGCCGAAACCAAAATTGCGCATGATTGGCTGTTGCAGTATCTGAACCATAAACACCATTCACATTTTCGATTACCTTGCTTGCGTTTGCGCCTTTATCAAAGAAAGACTATAGTGTACATAGACCGTATTTTCTGTTCCTGTCCATATTTGAAGCGCTCTCAAACAATACTGAGTCAAGAAATCACAAAATTGTTTGAGTTGAATACAAAATCTTATCTTTCTAACGCCATATTGAGTAACCCTATCGCATAAATGCAGTGCGAGATACAGATTACTAAAGCCATCTATTGTGAAAATAATTTTAATACACCTAAACAATTAAAATAAAAAAACAAAAAAAAAAACAAAATTATTCCATAAATTCTTCTTTATATAAAAAATAACATTAATATCAATGTTCGAATTATTTAGTTTGCTTTTATTGATAAACTTAAAAGAGGAAATTGGTCAAAAACGACATTTACACAGTCAATTATTACGGTGCAAGGAGTTGTAGTTGTATTTAAACAAAAGAAAAATGCAGTTCTCTTTTTCAAATCATTTTCAATATTCTAAGAGTAAAAAAATTACATGAAATTTAGAGAAAGTGTGTATAAAGTAAATAAGTTCCAAGGCTAACGTTGTATTTAACAAGAAAACTTTAATTTAACAAAATAGAAAACCGACTTGCACCAGCTTAAAAAAAAAAAAAAAAAGAATTATCATAATCAGATTTCCTAGAAAAAAACATATAAAAACTATTGATCAGATCTTTATCAAATTTATATGGGGCCATACGACAAGCATCAGTTTTCAAAAAAAAATTCTCCAAAATCAGTTCACATAGAAAAAAGTTCTGAGTTTTTTCACATATAAAAAAAAAGAAATATGTGAGTGTGAAAAATCTATGATTTCAGTAGAGTGGAATTTGACATTGTCATTGATTAATTTATTTCAATTAATAATTATCATTTAATTATTTTATTCTAAAATATCTCTTTACAATGACCGTGTTTAATTTGATTTAGCGAGAGTTTAATTTGTTTACCTTTGAAATAGTACACTCAAACTGTCTAAGCAGTTACAAAATTCACTTACTTTTGACGTGAATAACTTAAACGCCCTTTTGAGCTCACATATGCAAATATCTAATATTGATTGCCTACAAAATCAGTATCAAATTTATATCGTGCGTTTGCTATTAAATTGTGAGTTCCTTATTATCCGTTTTGGGTTGGTTTTTTTTAAAATTATTTGTTTTATAAATGTTCCATTATCAATAATATTAAATAACAATCAATTTGTTGCTCACTTGAATTTTTATTATTTTATTTAATTATATATTGTTATAAGATGATCGAGCTATTCTATAGTGCATTTTCATATAAAATGACCCAAAATAATGTATTCATTTTTCAAAATGTATGTTGTTTTATTGCGCATTATTTGTAGTAATTACAAAGTGTTAAAAAAATACCACTTTTTTATAATGAAAAGCTGGTCATGTATATGATTACCTACCGCAGCTCATCTTGCTTAATCAAATGATCGCAAGCCAAACTAAGCGATTACATTAATTTCAAATTCACTCTATCGAAACCAAAGATGTTTCATATAAAAAAAAAAAAAAAATTTTTTGAGAACAAAACCTCCTCTTTTTTTTTTTTTAAGTTGGTTAAAAAAAACGACATACAGTCATGTGTGAGTCAGACACGCACATGAATGGTTCCATACCATTGAGCAAGGTATGAAGAAAATTTTATCTTATATGAGTTTCACCTCATATTTTATGCGGCTTATTAAACATTAATTATTTGATAATTGATATTGGAGTACAGGTTTTTTGAGTGGGAACCCCTTTAATTTTGTAACTTGATTTTATTTTTAATATTTGTCGTGATAGCGTTAATTGAATTACATACTCTGTGAAAATTTTAACTGTCTACCTATTACGGTTGATGAGAAAGAGCTTTCAGGCGGTCAGATGGATGGACGGACGGGCAGCGAAAGCTAAATAATATGATCCCGTTGGTACCCTTTGCTTATAGATATCTAAAAAAAAGCATGTTCGACTCATGAACTCTAGATTCATCTCTACTTATCATCCAACAGCAGTCCGCCAAAATATTGAAATCCCAACAGTAATAACACAAGTTGACAAAGAAACTTTGTTTTTTGTTTTAATGTATATATTCTTATTTTGGAAGCATCAGGTGGTAATGGAAAGCTTTGCTTAATGGAAATGGTAGTGTTGTCACCGTAGACCGGGGCTGCATGCATATACTTACTGTTCTTTTCCAAAAATTAGACTTACATATATATATATACATAAATGTAATAAAAGCTTAATATTTTTCGTTAACTTTTGCTCCTTTCTTCGAAAACGAAAGCACAATCTCATAATCTAGTCTTGTCTGAAAAAAAAGTGTTGTTAAGAATTCCAAAATCCACATAGCTTTTCACAGCTATCATAAGAGGTGCATATTGGCCGCTTAGGGTACAATAGTGAGTGATTACTTGTCTAAGGCTTTAAAATTATGGGTTTCAAAATGTCCCTAAAACTTCATATGTTCACATGGACAAATTTAAGACTAACATGGATCTATTCAGAGGAGCAAGGAGAGCGTTTTCATGAAGATGTTACCAAGGGCTATACAACGAAAATATGTTGGGATTTAATAAGAGGAAGTCCAAACTAACATAAGAAAATCTCTAAAAATATTAATTTTTCCACTTGATTGTTTCTTATTTTACTTTTGAAAAGAGTCTGATGTTCACCAAAAAAGAATTATTCTTTGAGATGATAAAGCAAAAATACAACTGGAAGTCGCGTTTGTAAGCATAGTCGTTAATATTAACAAATGGTGTATATGGCAACAATTTTCATCGACATACCGCCTTATCCAAATTCTTTTTAAGCTGACATCATCATGATTCTAAGTATAGAATTTAATGAATTAATCATAAGCACACATGTGTTTCCTCACATGAATATCTTATCCAAATATCGAGAACTTTCGTGGATAAAGCCATTTATTAAAAGAAGGGGTAACAATCAATTATCAATTATTAAATCAGATTTAAAAATTATAAATGTCTCCCACTAAATATCTCAAGAAATGAAAGAATAAAGAATAAATAAGTAGGTTATTAAGATAAAGTCGTCTCTAATACAAAAAAAGAACTGTAGAATTAATCAACATTGATTATTGTATTGTAAAATAAGCCAGAAGGAAGGGTGTCTTCGACTATGCCGAAGCTGAAATACTATTCACGCATCTCCTAGAAAACGTTGTTGCCTACGCACCTGTGATTGTGCAAACAGAAATATTGCAATATTGATTTGACTTTTGTTTAGGGCAGAATCAGTATTTATACTGTTTTTCAAAATTGTGTCCTCAATATTTGTATGGGAGCCATGCGATCCAGTATTCCTAGTACCTAGATAATTTACATGGTTGAAGAATATGGGTCAGAAATCAATTGTGCTCAAATTTCATGATTACAAAAAAGGTTTTCTAATAAGCACATGAATTTGAGTAGGGGTTTGCACGGGAGGTACTCCCCCTGGGTCGGTATATGGGTCAAATACTTTCAGAGTCCAAATTTAAGTTTGATAGCACAAAAAACAAAAAAAAGGTTTTCTCATAAGATCATGAATTTGAGTAGGGGGTTTCTATGGGAGGTACCCCTCCTAATGGTCCGATTTGCCTGATCCGACACATCTTGTTATAATAAAACTTCGTGCTCAAAAACTGAGGGACTAGTATGTATACATATAGATAGACAGACAGACGGATATGGCTAGATCAACTCTTCTCGTTGCTCTGCTTTAGAATATATATATTTTATGGAGTCTCCGATGTCTTCTTTTTTGCATTACAAATTTCATGAGAAAGTTATAATACTATTCTCTACGTGAAGAGTATAAAAAACAACAAGTTTATGTTAATTTGATTGTCAAAGTCATGTGATACTTGTCTAGATCTAGACTAGTTACACCTAGAGGAAGGGAATTGCTTGGTAGTATTCTGAACGCTAAAATTAATGTTATTTCCACAGTGCTTTCAACTTATTGGCCAACTGATCGACAGAAGGCTCCAGACCTGATTGATTTTGGTGTCCCCAGGGTAAAACCCTCATCGTAATGACTTAACAGCGACTTCGTCGCTAGCACTGTTCTCCGATTATTCTGCGGCTATCATAACAATAGAAAGTAACCTTGATTACAGCAATTTATGTGGTCCGTCCCAATATATAAAATGTCTAACGAACAAATGTTTGCTTAAAGACTAACAACGAAATCGACAGACAAATAAGAGCACTGACTGACTTTTTACACCTATTCGTAACATTGATGAATCGGTTGAAGGCTTGGTCAAAAAGAAAAAAGAGATAAGAAGGCTATGGCAACTGCACCGTTCCCCAAATCTTGAAAACATTCTGGCAGTTTACACAGCCAAATTACGTTGTGTTCTAAAGAAAAACAAGGCACAATGACGATTTCCTTACTAATTTTACTCCTACTGAACAAACACAGTATTCAATTCGGCTAAATAATGGAGACTAGGCACACATGGACTCTCAAAAAGGGTGTGCTTTTGCTGAACACTTGCAATCTGTTTTCACTCCAAATCCATCTCCCGTAACCACAAGTATTCCATCTATTTCGCTTAATCCACCAAGTAAGCCAATAGTTTTCAAAACTAAAAACTTAATTAAATTAAGAGAACAACTTAAACAAAGAAAGGCTACAGGCCATGACAAAGTCAAAAATACTAAAAGAGCTATCGAATACTGCGATTTCACACATTACTCACATAATTTAATGCTATCTTTCGTACTTCTTATTATCCTAAAGATTGGAAAAGATATCAAATCATAATGATTGCCAAGCTTGGGAAGGACCCACGCCTAGCTACTTAATAAAGGATAATTAGCCTTTTGCCAGTGCTTTGTAAACTCTTTGAAAAATCTGTATCACAATAAACAAATGCCTGTCAATCATGAGAAAAATATTATTCCTCGACACCAATTTGGGTTCAGAGCAAAACACTCTACAATCGAGCAAGTTCATCGGATTGTATCCTTTATTCAAAAGGCTTTTGAAAGGAAATGTTATTACACTGCTCTTTTCCTGGATGTAGTAGAGGCCTAATTCATAAAATCCGTAGACTACTGCCAGTTAATGTACATCTCTTGTTGCAAAACTATATCACAAATAGGGAATTTATTGTAAAAATAGATACTGTAGTTCCATAGAGTAGCCTTGTGGGCCCCATCTCATATGTATTATATATGTCCGATATGCCAACAGCAAGTCCAATAATGACATCAACATTTACCGATGACACTGCAATTCTTTGTACTCATGAAAATCCAATAACTGCAACAACTATTCTACAAAATCATACAACTGCGGAGAATAAGAGTTAACAAATCCAAATGCGTACATATCACATTCTCTCTGAGGAAAGAATCTTTCCTTGCCATCAGTATTAATAGCCAGAGCATACCTTAGCAAATGTAATCAAATATCTTGGTATCCACTTGGACCGCAGACTCACGTGGCGCTACCATATTGATAAGTATGAGCATCATCACTGGAGCTCAATGGTACATAAGAAATGTTAATATCTTCAGAGACCTAAATATACCCACTGTCGCTAAAGAAGTGGTAGGGCTGAGCAAAAAATATACTAACAAACTCAGAGTCCATCCCAAAATTTGCTTCAAGACGAAGGCTACACGCGCTTGAAACGAAGAAATATATTTATAATTACAAATTTGGTTTAAACTATTCGCTTCCAATACTAATTTGTAAAATTCGTATAATCATCGTTATGAAGTTTGTAACACACAGAAGGAGACATCACAGACCACATAAATTATAGATATTTGTGATTAGCTCGATGAGACGAGTTGATTAAGCAATGTCCGTCTGTCTGTCTGAACATCTGTCCGTCTGTACGCGAACTAGTCCCTTAGTTTTTTGAGCTAGAGAGCTGAAATTGTGTACCTTTTGTTTTTTTTTTGCTTTCGAAATGAAATTTGAAAACTGGAAACTAACCATTAGCCATTAAAATTTCAAGACCCTCGGACTACCAGGAGGAGTACCTATCATACTCAAATTAATGTTCTTATTAGAAAAACTTTTTTTTTTTTATGCTATCACCTTGAATTGTGGACACAATAAGTTCCTGATTCATATTCATTCATTAACCATATAAATGTCAAGATCCTAGGTTTACTGGATCGTATAGCTGCCATACAAAAAAACATTTTCTAGCGGCTGCGTGAAGAGTATTATATCTTCGGCATAGTCGAAGATGCACTTCTTTCTGGTTTTAGGGTTGTTTTTGATGCATAGGTTGTTTTCCACAAATAGAGATTGGTGCTAGTAGTTTGATGAAATATTCATCCGATGATTAATAGTTCTACTATTAGATTGACAATTTAATAAACAATGTTTTGATGTAAAAATAGCCGTAATGAGCATATTCTGCAAGTTGTTATTGGTTTTACCATGCATTTTAATCGAAAATAGATCAAAATTGTTTCTGTAAAGATATACGTTGATTTTCGATAAATAGGTCAATTTTATTTCTCAATATTGTTACATTTAGGTATATATAATTATATGTTTGTTATTGTTTACAAATCTGTTTTTCCAATATGTACACAATATATTTACTGTATGAGATATCACCACCTATAAGTTCAACTAGTCAACAACAATTTAAATAAATTTACAATATAAAACTTGTTGGATGCTAAAGGAAAGTGAAGATGATAGTGACGAAGAGTGAGAGAGGGAAAATATAGAAAATTATGAACATAAACGTATGTATTTGTCTCAGTATATGATATTATCTGGTATACTCGTCGTATTTGTGTATCTTCATATTTGCTTGTTCAATAGAAAACTCAGCCATGTGTAGCTGTAGTAAAGAAAATAATAACAATAACAGAAGAAGTTGAGTTGACGCAAGGATATACTACTGAAGATGAAGCACAATGTCAAGTCGTAAATTCCACATCAACATCAAATGCTTAAACCGACGACGACTACGACGATGATGAAGACGACACAGGCGGCACAAAAGTGTAACACTGTCAAAGTGCAAAATACACAATAACTTGGTATATACTACAATACTTCTAGATACATAGATAGATATGTAGATACATAGATGTATTACATAGATACATACATGCATAATAGTAGATATTCTATAAGTATCTATACACATGTATCTGATAGGAAGTCTCTTTAACTTCTGTCAGGCCTTTGCCTTTTTTCAGCCATTTAAACTCGTTAACTTATTAGTTCAGATCACATCACATCACATCACATCACATCACATCACATCACATCACATCACATCACATCACATCACATCACATTCTTTTGTTATGCAGTCATTTTCTTCATTGATGGCTTCTCTTTAGTATGTAAGTATATTTATTGTATGTTTCTTTATGTTTCCCAAGAAGGAAAGAGTTAATCAAAATCCAAACAAACAGATTGGTAATGGAATGAGAGTCAGCAAGTCAAGTAAATTATGGCAAAACTGTTGGGTTGGAGGCCAAATACAATAAAATTAACTCGAGTTATATCATGAGTTAAACGGAATAATATACGACACAGTATCTGCATAAACATAGAGAAAAACTGACTAAAAGAAAAACAGTTTATGGTACAATTTACAGTTTCTCCTGTTTAGCTCCTACTTGGAACACTTTCGTACCTCATAGTATGTGCGCTACATCATGACATTACGGTTGATAATGATGTTGACTATAACAGTAACACGGTAACAATATTATATATAATATTCCAGTTATCCAGTCATCCATCCTTATTGTAAATTCAAAAATGTTACTAAGCAAAAACAACTAATGCAAACAATAACACGTTTGCTCTTTTGACTTGTTTTGATAACAATATTTGCTAAGGATCGACAAGTGAATTCGAAGTAAAATCTACGTCCTCATTGCCTCATTGCCTTATTGCCATTGTTGTTTTTTGTTTTACTCTTACTTTTTTTTTTTCTAGACATACATACACAGTAGGGATACATCCATACTCTTACACACATATATTTATATATATCACTTCGTTTATATTCCAGTCATGTATAAATATCGAAGTCAACGATGATGACGTTGGCGGCATCAACAGCATTGGCAACAGCAGCAACAGTCCTTCTTCTTTAACAACAAAAGCCGAAAAAATAATACAAAATAAAAAAACAAAAAATAAAATAATAATAATAAGTGAAAGGTAATAAATAAACAGAGAAAAGAATAATGCCGTAAAATACTCATCATCAGAAAAATATATACATGTAGACCTTATACACACTCATAGACCACCAACACCAACAACACCACCAACACCACCAACACCACCAACACTACCAACATCACCCAAGTAAGTATAATATAATATTTTTTAAAGTCAACATTGCGTATACATAATATATTTTAATTCTTTAAAAAAAATTCCGCATTTAGGGACATGATGAAGGATCTATTTATATAAATATCTACATACATGTATGTATACGATATACCAGAGACTTGCATGAATGTATTCAAAACATTATATGAATGCTTGCTTACATGCAGGTCTCTAATATTAACTTAACTTTTTATACAGTACTATGTTATATACTTGCTCCCACTCTCGCACATATGGGGCGTTACACGTTATAAATATGATTACCAAAAATAAAGAATCAAGAACAACAAAAGTCCTGCTATTGACAACGACCGTTGCTTACCGTTATACGTGTTTCAAGTGAAAATGATACATATTTTTAAAATATTTTTACTATAATTTTGACGTGTTGACGTACTCTTATAATAAAGTTTATTCACAATTTGAGTCGGAAAACAAGCAAAAGATGTTAAATGTTATTTAACATTATTGCAATTTGATTAAATTTTTATACAGGTTGCGACTTCTACTGTAAACAATTTGAACATAAGAGAAAGAGAGAGAGAGAGAGAGAGTGGGAGTAGTATTAACCGTTACCATAGTTAAAAAACATACATTTTAAAAGTAATAAGTATATACAATATTATAATAACTTAAGTGGCTGCTACACAAAAACTGGTCATATTCAAGGCATTGTTTATGGTTTATGTATTTCAGTAAATCAATAAATGTATCCAGAATTTATTTCCATATATTGTGTTTCATTTGATCCAAGTACTATCATAATTCATTGATCTAATCGATGGATTTCAGGTAACCTCATGAAAAATAAATTCAGGACTTGACAAATTATATTGAAATTGTTACTATTCTATATGAAATAATCTCTTCAAAAGAACACTTTTCCTTCTATGAAATTCTGTACGATGAACTTTCTCTTTTAGTCGTTAAAGAACAAAGATTCAAAAACTACTATTTTAGCCATTATAGCACACTCAACAGATATTTTTTATATATACAAAATGTGTGTCAAAAGTTTCCGAACTTTTCAAAAAGAAAAAAAACTACAAAATAGTTTGGAATGAAACTTTGCATTT
>JBANCV010002064.1:0-10532 GCA_037040105.1 Amiota albilabris
TGAGCGGTGCATGGAAGAGTGGGTTCGCCGATATCATAGTATACCACTATGTAAGCAATGGGGACTATTTTGAAGGAGACAAAATAAATATTGATGATTAAATTTAAATTCATGTTTTTTTAACAATTCCGGGTACTTTTTATACAGAAGGTAAGTAAATTGTAAGAGTTCTATTTGGTCTCGCTGTTTAAAGTTTTCTTTGTTTGTCATTGATCAAATAATAAAAGTTGTTTATAAATTAATAACTACGCTATATACAGATTGGAAAGTGCAACATATCATATTTGGCTTTTAGTAGTTTTAAAAAATGTCTTTTAAACGCGGTCTTAATATTCATGAGATTCAAAGAGCTTTAATGAGCAGTGACGATGAAGTTGCCGCTGATGAGAATGAAATTGACCAGCGATTTGACAGCATTGAGGAGATTTTGTTATCGGACAGTGAATTAGACGTTTGTGAAACTGCATCAGATTCGCAGGATGAAATGAGTTCACAGATTGTGAGGAAGTAGAAGAATATACAAATTTGTTTGGGGGCAAAGACGGTACTGAATGGCAGCCAAATATATAGGAATTTACAATAAAGCAATATTGCCTCCTGGTAAGCAAATCAAATCTATTACTACGAGAGTGGTTCATTAAGTACCCGTGTTTGAAGATAGAGAACACTCCTGAGTGAAGTTAGTGTTATCATCGTGTGCTGCCATCTATCAGACAACGCAAATACAAGACTGATTGATAGGTTACTTTTGATTTGGCAGCCATCTAAGACGTGTTTCGTGATTTTTGATAAGATGGAAAAAGAGCAATATCTTTCATCATTTCTCATAACCATCATCATTTTTGGATGGGAAAAAATGGGAGGAGACAAAAGAAAAGTTGGATGTTGTTTATGGGGCCACGTCGCCATCTATGATCACAGTTAGATATTGGTTCAACGAACTTAAACGCGGGCGAACATCTGTTTTTGATTAGGATTGAGCAGGACGCCTGGCAGACGAGGTTACCAAGGAAATCATTGAAAAAGCCCATGACATGATTCTCGCTGATCGACGAACGAAAGTGTGTGAAGTAGCAAAGGCCGTAGGTGTGTCGACCGGAACGGCAATTAATATTTTATATGATAAGTTGGCGATGAAGAAATTGTCGGCCCAATGGGTGCCGCAATTGCTCATGCTGGACAACAAGCGGATGCGGCTGTTAACTTCCAAGCAGTGTTTGGGGCAATTTAAGCGAGATCCGAAGGACTTTTTGCGTCGAGTTGTCACCATTAATGAAACCTGGATTCATCATTACACACCAGAAACTAAGCAACAATCGAAACAATGGATTTCTCACGGTGAATCTGCACCAAAGAAGGCGAGACGGTCCCATCGACCGGTAAGGTCTTGTCGTTGATTTTTTGGCATGCGAAGGGCGTCATACTCATGGATTTTTTAGAAAAAGGAAGAAAGATCACTGAACAATACTACAGTGAATTATTGGACCGCTTTGTCAAAAAATTAAAGGAGACACGGCGCATTTGGCGAAAAAAAGGTGTTGTTTCATCACGATAACGCACCAGCACATTCATCTGGTGTGGTCTCTGCCAAACTGCATAAATTGCGTTATGAATCGCTGCCGCACCCTCCGTATTCACTCGATCTGGCTTCCTGCAACTTTTTCTGGTAACCTAACATGAAGAAATGGCTCGAGGGGAAAAGCTCAAACGAAGAAGTCATCGCCGAGACGGATGCTTCATTTGGATAGTTGGACAAATCCTATTTTTGCTTTTTCATGAGTGGTAGTTAAAACAACTTTCATCTGTCCAAAGTGTATTACGCCAAAATGATAGGGGCTGCCAATATTTTTTTTGGCAAATTCCAAGCGTTTCTTTTTGTTTCTTGGGGTTATAAAAGGTATTGACCTTGCTGCGTATTCATATTAACATCAATTAAACGGCTACGAACTGTTCTTTCGCTTAGATGATTTTTTGCTGTTTTCAGTGGGCCGCCTTTAAACATTCATACTATCAGCCGATCTTCATTGTTTGTGGCCTTCCGCTTTCTTCCAGATCGACACAAGTTAGTAACTTGCTTTTTTTTTATTGTTACTTATTTGATAATATACAGTTTGGTGTGACAAATTATATTCCTTAGCGATATTTATAACGGAAATACCTAAGTTAAACGTAATCGAACCTTTAATGTTGACATAACTCTCATGCAGCAATACAGAAAGATTTTGATTTTGTATTGTTATTCGGATTTAATCATTAGGATCATAGGATTGTGAATATGAACAGTAACTACGACACTCTTTCTTTCTTTTACTCTGATCTGAATAATTTATCTTGTACATTAAGTATATTACTCATTCTAATTAACTAAACTTTCTTTCAATTTGAAACCCAAAGATTTTAAAAATAATTGCTGTTCTAAGTTTGCGTCTAAAGATGGGTCCTCCTCTTCTGCTTTGTCCGGTTTCTTCCGCTGAAATAGTTGAAGTTGCTCGCCACAGGTTTTTATTATAAATAATCATTATCGTAGCCTCAAATGAAAGCGAAGTGCAAACTCTTCACCCCGTAAATTTACTAAATTACCGATCAGTTATTCGCACTGTAAGAGAACTTATCTCTCTCTCGTATTGAATGGTAAATAGATAAGGTTATGTGGAATCTCATCCATTTTATAGCTTGGCGGGACATTAGTACCAAACTCATGCAATGTATGCGCAGGAGCGTTATTAATATATAAACCATAAATGATATTACACTCCAAACGAATTACGTTTACTTTTAGAATAGCGACAGGTAGATCCAGCTCTCTCTTATTAAATCCAAATAGTTCACCAATAAAACATTCTTTATTGAAAAATATTGGAAGCTTCTTGCTAAATATCTCCACTTGAAAAGTATTATTATTGCGCAAAATTTTTAAAGGAGAACATGCAATATTCCTTTCCCCCCTACATCTCAATTATTCCAAAATAACATCAACGATGTCATTAAGCTTATATGAGCCTATTGGTATTTCAATAACATATTCACCAATATAAAATAAATTATTATCATAATATACATTAGGAATTGAATTATATATTTGGAAATCAATTAGGCAGTATTCATATTCTCCATTTAATTCAATAGATAGAAAATAGTTTGCTGTTAAAATAGACCTGTTACCAGTTAAAGTTAACGTTATCATTTTTAGAGCTAATAAAATATTGAAATGAAACAAAATAAATGATGGCTTTTATTATTTACTTTTATTCTATATCTCTCTCTTACATTTTACAAAACTTCATTTGTATTTATCCATGAATTATGCTCATAGGAAAAGCGTAACGATTTTACAATCATCTTTTTTCTTTAAAACCCTTTGCAACCAGATACATATCAGGAAAACTTGTTTTTTGCAATTCTTCATCATAGAATCCGCCTTTGCCATTAACACCTGGCGGTGATGGATGGGAGTATATCCCTTTTCAAAAATATATTTATATTTACTGATACGCACATTGTGACCCGCTATGAGTTTCGCTCCTTTAAATATCTTTAAACGATTGTATACTCTACGCAGCAAATCTTGTTCATTTGATTATGAGATTTTTATGCAAGGCATTTTTATTGTTTGATGAATTTTTCTATTGTATACACCATTACATGTTTTGAACTAAATGTGCCGTTGTAGCTGAATTTTTTCCACATCATTTAATCCGCTATAGGTTGAATAGTGATTTTTTATTTAGCCATGAGTTTCTTGAAGTCAATATTAAAGAATCCTTCTCATCATTGCTTTGCTTGTACTTGGGAATTCGTCCTAATGTAATTATTGCGTTCATTGCTTTCGATACTTCTCTAGATTTTTTGGTTTTGACTGCTGCACCCCAAGCAAATTTGGAGATAGTGTCAATAACCGTTAAAAAAAATCGATAACCTTTATTTAATTTGGCATATTTACTCATTTATAGCAAGTCAGCTTGCCAGTAATCATCAATTCCTTTCATAACAACACTCCGTCTATTAAAATTTTTACGTGCTTGTGCATGGAACTCATACACCAATTCTCTCATGGTCATTTTCACTCAATTGCTTCTTTAATTACTGGTTTTTATTCATTGTTCTCTCAATATTTTATATGTTGAAAAATATTTAAAATAGACATACATATTATGGTTAACCCTTAATTATTGGCTTTTAATGATTGTTGTCTCAATAATGTTACGTTAAGGTGTTGAAAAATTATATATATAATCATGCATCTCATCTAATTTCCCATCCTATATCGTATTCTTTCATATTCGTCTCCAATCTGAGTTGATATTCTGTTTGTTTGTGTTATTAACAAGAGTGATTAAATCTCAAGAATTCTTTCTTGACAACATATTTTTATGAATCAGTGGAAAAACATTTTTAATACATGTAATAATGTTTATTACGAGTAAATGAATTAGAATAAAGTACATTAAATCATTAGTATTAAAGTAATAAAAAACACTGTGACCGCATTCGCTCGCTTCTGCTGAATGAATTCCTCACCATCTGGCGTCTCTCTTGTTCGTTCTCTTGCTGCATTTGTCCTGCCAACCTTTTGCCGTTGACCGATAATGATGTTGATCGATAACGCTGCTAAATCACACCGATACCGCTCGTTGATCGACAGAACCCCATCACTTCTTACATACATTTGTCTTGTACATCAATGTTTTTATTAGTTATGGTTTGTTGGTCATGTCTTAATTCTTCTCCTTTATTCTGTTTTTCTTCCTTCTTAACTGCCTCTTCAAGATTATAAATATTTTCAGCTTCTCGCAGTTTAATACTTTGAAACTTTTTTAAGACCTTTGATTGTCTTTGGTTATTCTTTAAAAATATTTTCCTTCATTTTTCCTTAATAATTGATGACACAGAGTATTTGATCAGAGCAGTTAATCAGATCTGATGTTGTATCGTTTTTACTTATCACCAAAAATCCATAGTAATATTTCAAGCAAAGTTGACAAAATGTAGTAAATGTTTAAAATTCATATCAACATCTACATGATTATTAGATATTTGCTTCATATTTAGTTCATCTTGCTTAAACATTATAATAAATAAATTTAATTTTATTGGACCCATATTATTTGTATTGCTGTTTATTTTACATTTATAGAATTTAGTTACATTAATTAATACAGTAAAACATTTGTTTTGCCATTCCTGTTTTTGTAAGGAAAATAGGGGGATGTAAAAACATTACATTAAAATCTTAACCGACACACTAGAACTAATTTAAAAACTAAGCATCAATACTTAATAAAGATAATTTGCGAATTTGCTTATTAATTATTAATCAACACAGGAGAGTGTAATAATTGATTTCTTTAAATAAAATTTGTATCAGCTAGACAAATTTTTCATCTATCATGCCAATAATGCCAGTAGAAGAAAGGAAGATCAAAAATCATTTTTACAAGTTTATTTTGTGCTGTTTAAAGTTTCTTATAGTGACAGGTAGAACAGTCGCCCCAAGCCTCCGACCCATATATTTCTTGCACTCCGAGATAGATGCGGCTTTATTCTTTTATTTTAATTTATCTTTATTTCTTCAAATTCACAAATCTTTTCATTCTTAACCTCTTTATTTTTATTTCTATTTATTGTAAGTTAACAAATTGTACAGCGCATTGTAATTCTGAGACTTGCCGAGGTGCAGTGTCGCAATTTTTTTAAAGTAAAAACGTTGAATTGGCGGAAAAAAACTTTAAAAAAAGTTGAAATTTTAAGAAAAAATCAGAAAAAAAACTTTTTTTTATATTGAATTATTTATTAGTTTTCCTTTAAATTAGGTCAATAATTTCATCGATTTCATCAATCTCACAATTGGAATTATTGTAGGTGTCATTAGTGCCTACCAAGTTTAAATATTTCTGTGGTAATGCATACTGATTGTTTATGTCTGTTCAATCTGTATCTTCAATTTAAAGATATTACGATATTTGTACTCTTCACGTAGTGAATAGCATTATAATTTTGTCATGAAGGAAACATCGTAGATTATATAAAGTATGCATATTCTTGATCAGAGCGTGGAGAATTGATATAGCCATGTTCGTCTGTCTGTATGTATGCAAACTAGCCCCTCAGTTTTTGAGCTTGAGAGCTGAAATTTTGTACGAAGCTTTCTTTTTACCACACGCGGCATTTGTCGAAATCAGCCGAATCAGCCATATAAACTTAAACCCTTATGCTTATTAGAAAACTTTTTTTTGTGCTATCAAACTGCAATTGGATACTATAAGTGTCTGACCCATAGTCATCAACCATGTAAAATTCAAGATGCTTGGACTTAAATCAAAACACATATCAACGCACATTCCAATCGCATTACATAAGCGCATATTCCAATCGCGTCCGAATATGCTGCGTTTGCAGTTTAGTCCACTCAAAGAAGGGACTATATGCTTTAAAGTACATAGATACTGAGAGTACATATCCATAAGAGCATGTACTCATGCAATAACATGCACTCCCAATATTACACTAGCGCTCTCCATTCTTATGTTAAGTGATATAAGTGAACAAATTAAAATTGAAACAACATACACAAAACAATCACTCACACAGTACTCTTATAATTCCAAATTTAGTCAAACCAACTAAATTAATCAATAATATTCAACCCTACAAGAAGCCAATGCAGAAGAAGACCTGCCGACAAGACTGCGAGGACCACTATTCAGCCCGTCCTGTGAAGGCACCTGGATCAAACCCCATTGAAAAACTAAAAAGCCAGTGTGAGGGCCAGCACCGGCACCGTTCAAGGCGACAACTTAAGCCCAAAAGAACAGCATAAGCAGTACTAGAATTAAAAAAAAATAAAATAATAAAATACAATTTTTTTTTAAATGAAGTGATATAATTGTAAGGACGAAGCGGTACTTCAACTGCGGGTCTATAGTCTTAAAACCTCCATGAAACCAATACGTAGGGTATATTTGTAACATTAATTAAGAAGTAGAATGGTTACTTCTAAAAATTGCTTAACGAATTGATTTTATTTAACTGAACGCATATGCATGCAACTGCTGCTGTAGCTCATTTCGATTCTTTATATCAGTTGTGTATAGCAAACGCTGCAATCTGCTGTCGATTTGTGATGTATACGCTAGTACGAAAGAGACAGCTAACTCTTCAATATTCATTGTTTTCCATTTTGTCAACATAGACGTCACTAATCGGCTTGCGTACACCGAAAACTTTCGGCCATCCGTTCACCATATCTAATAAAATACAAGCTGGCGTCTCTGCACCTTCATATCTCTCAACAAACAATTCCTTGAACTGTAGCCACGTCATTCCAGCATAGATTATTTGAGATAGCCATTGCGATGCACTTTCAATCAAGCATTTGCTAAGGGCCATCACCAATGTACCGTGCTCCAGAGGATGATACGTCAATATTATATTTGCCATTCTGCACCATGCAGCAGCATCAGGTCCAGCGGCGTCTGGATCAAATGTTGGCAACGATATAAATCTGCCACCTGATGTTGTCGAAACTGGTGTCTGCATTGTCTTTATTATTTCTAAGAATGCTCTATTTTGTGTTTCCAACAGAGCTTTCCATGACTCACTAGAATGATCCTTTGGCGGAGCTGATCCTACTTCTAATGTTGTAGTAAGGGTAACTTCACGCTCCCCGCCCGTCGTCTCGTTTTCTTCTCTTTAGCGCAGCGTGTCGCAATGTGCGTCCGTTCTTCTTCTTTGCTATTTCTGTTAGCATGACTCTCACTCATACACAAGCCTCAGCACTCTACCTTGCATTCCTTTTTGCTTGTCATTCTATTCATTAGAAAATCTCAAACAACCACATTGCTCCACACTCGGCCAAGGCGACACTCTCGCCCTCGAGCCTCGCTATCTGCTTGTACGATCTACTCATACTCATATTCCAACGGTAATCTTCTTACCTGCTTTACTATATTATTTTTAATATAAAAGGCTGAGCTCAACTTAGTCTAAAATTTAATTCAATTAATACAATTCTCCGACATACACTATGTATCATCAGATTAGCGGCTCCTTGAACATTCTGCGTTTATGTTCAATATTAACTAAACCATTTGGAATATAGTCAACAACTTTAGAATTCAATTCCCGAAGTAATTATTAACAAAGGCGGCACCACACATTACTAATTTATAAAATATAAAATATAAGTATTAAAAAGCACTATACTTCATCACAGATTACAACAATTAAAAAAAAAAAAAAAACCCAAATTTTCGTTACTTTTTTTTTATATAATTTTACTTCAAATTTATTATTGAATTGATAAGGTTTGAATAAATAAAAATTCTAAGGCTATATATACTGTCAGCGTCAAAAAAAGGGAAAACCTAATGTGTTCTTGAATTAAAAGTTTTATAATTATTTATGAATGAATAGAAAATAAAAAGTTAGTATGCAGAATTCAAAGCTTTTATTTTAGCGATTGATTTCAATTTAAAGTGTATTCAAAATCAATACACAATCTTAAATAATTAAAAAAAAATCCAAATTTTACACGTCAAAAAAGTGCACATTGGACGCTTTGACTTTTCTTTTTCTTATATTTCGGGGGATAACCTATGCTCTTATAGAAAACGATTATTACTCATATGCTCATTGGTTATGTTAAATATTATTTTGTGTGGATTCCTAAAAAAAGTGTATAAAAATCACAATAGAAAATATTTTTACTATGGGAAAGCAAACATCTATTGACACTCGGAAAATCATATTAGATTTACGAGAAAAATGCAAATTGGTTTTTGGTAGTCAGGAATGGCTTGACTGATTTAAATAAATTTGGTTTAGACAAAAAAAAAAAAACGGAAAAGCAACCGAAAAATAGAAATAATCTAAATTGAGGTGTGGGAGTATGATGAAAAACCTGGAATGGGCATATCTATAAATATATATTAAATATATATTAATATATATTGTATATATTTATACAAGCAAAAGTTCAATCAACATGCACTGAAGAAAACTTTAGAGAAGTTGTATGTGTTAGGTAATATTGTTACACCGGTAAAGGGCGCATTCGATGTTATTATAACAGTTGACAATTTATTCAAAGATCACACAATGTTAGTCGTTGCTGATGATAGAAGCTGTCTTGGGGAAAAATGCAGAACTCAAAATTTTTTACAATAATGGATCTTAAGAACGGGTTTTTCCATGTTGCGATCGAAGAAAGTAAGACATTTACTGTATTTGTTACAAATGAAGGCTTTTCCGAGTTCAACAAAGCTCCTTTCGGCTTTTGTAATTCCCCCGCAGTGTTTGTGCTCTACCTCAACTACATATTTTAAAAGCTGAAAAACGAGTGTGTAATGGAGCTATACGTAGCCGATATAGTTGCATTTGGAAAAACACACGACCTTCTTTTATATATATATAATAATAATATAATACATAATATAACATGTAATATAAGAAATAATATATGTATAATATATATACAAAAGCGGTTCATTGAGTTAGAAATGCATAATAAAAATGTGAAGAAACGGTATACAACCCGAGCGGATGCGGTAAAAATATTAAAAATTTTTATTCTTTGTAATTATATTTGTCTGTTAAATAAAGTAAATATGTACTCCCAAATGGAATGGGTAGACATCCTTAACAAATTAAGATTACATATAGAAATCTTTGATCGAGATAAAGGAGAAAAAATAAGAATTATAGTAAACATAAATTACGAATATCAGCAATGATAAAGAAATTATCGAGAAAGGCTACGGGTGAGGTAATTATAATAATCACAAGTGTAATAAGCACAACAATTACAATAACCGATGACGCGGAAATTTCAGAGGAAATAGCCGAGGTCAGAATAATACCAATAATGGTATAATAATAATTACAACAACAATAACAATCGGAATAGAAATAATGGTTACGCACGTATTATTATTCAAGGTAATTCGGAAAACCAACAAGCTCCCTTAAATATTCAAAATCAATAAGTTCAAAACTTCACACTATCAATCTTAATTTCAATAGTTTTATAAAAAAAAAAACAATGAAAAACAGGTGCAGATATTTCAATCCTTTAAGAAAATTCAGATCGATACCAAGAAATAGATTATATATAGAATTGGCGAAAGTTCAACCAATTCCACTGGATAAACTTTTGTCGAATTATCGACAGGAAAATACATAATTCCACTTAACTTCCATATAATAAATCCAAATTTCCTCATACCAAGCGATGGAATAATAGGTATGGATTTTATAAAAAAATTCAATTGTCAACTAGACCAAATCAAGATTTGTTTACTAATAACACAATTTGTCCGAATCTTGAATATTACAAATTCAAATAAAATAATGAATTAAAACAAAGTCAAATTTGACTCCTAAATAATTATGATGTCATTGTTCAAATATGAACAATACGGCTATTTCCTCTGGCTTATCCATCAGTATAAATAAAGTTGCAGTCCGAGTTTAATTCTTGGATCTTGCGGAAAGCGGTATGATAAATTGTGGGATTGATGTTCTTTTTTGTATAT
>JBANCV010002065.1:0-10526 GCA_037040105.1 Amiota albilabris
TCACACAAAGATGGCGGCACCAGAAAATGCCCTGCCAGAAAAGTTCGGAAACTTTTAACACACACCTTGTATGTATTAGTTTCTGAACAGCATCGTTTCAAAGTTTCAATGTGCTGCAGCATGAAATAAGCTGTGAGCCACTGTATATGACCCAGAGGTAAGGAAATTAATAAATTTATTAAGTAGCAAGTATTTAATGAAGATGATGATGATCGATCACTTTAATTATATGCTACTTGAATTTGTCTCAAATTAACAGCAGAAAATAAGAGAAAAAATCGGAAATGTCAAATGTCAATTTTAAGCATCTAATATATAAGCAATGGGCCAATGAAAAAATGCTTGCCAGCCCGCTTGTAGCCGTTCAATACGCAAATACAACAAGTTATTATCTGGAACACTTTGCATTTGACTATTGACTACAATTTGAGTTAATTGCTGCGTTTAGCAACTCTTCCGTTTTGGTACTCTAATCATTATCAATTGACATTGGCTACAATCCATATATTGTTATATACTTATTAACATGTATAGCACAACAACACGGCATGGAAGCATGAACAATATGTATTCATGTGTCTGAATGACTATGATAATGAATCTGAGTTTGCTAATGCATATTTGTGTGTGTGCTTGTGACTTGAGATTGTCTATATGTTATTGTATTAATACTCAAATGTGATATTTCCGCTATGAAATGGAACGTTTCTAAATTTAAAGCAGCCACACAAATACATATATATAGTATATTTAGTATATTTTACTGTATTTGATCACAAATACCAATCCATATACACAATAAATAATATATAATTACTTATGTTTGTATATATTAATGTGTATCTATTTCCAATTCAGTTTCTTGCACAATGAAACATCTCGCCACTCAAAACTCCTTCTTTTACTTTCATCTGCGATCTCTTACATCTGCTAAGGCTTTATTCTTTTTTACACATTCACTCTTTCTTCGGAAGTATTCTGCTGAGTACCATTGGATCGAAGGGAGGAAGGAAGAGTACAGACAATAACACAACTGTAAATGGAAAACAAAGCATAATAGCCACAACAACAACAAAAGCAACGATGACAATAATAGCGACAGTAACAACAACAACAACAATAAAAAAAAAAATATTATCATGGTCATTTTATGGTAAGCAGCATTCTTGTAGCCATTAAATATGTCAGGTAAAATCTGTGCCATACTTACATGCAACAACAGCAACAACATGAGCTGTAGCATAATATGTGTATGTGTCTATGTAATTGGAATTGTTGCAATGCAGAGTAACCAACATATTAATGGCTTTAAACACCAACCAACAAACCGTTCCATATATTGTATAAGTACATAAGTATATGTAAATGTCAGAGTCTAGATTCTATGGGGACTGAGTGCTTTTGGACTCTAGTTATTATAATACTACATGGTCATGCATTAAAACAAAACTAAATAAAAATTTATATTAAGAACATACATATATGTATTATAAAATATGCTTTATTTTAGATGTAATCAACTATCTAACTATGAATTTATCTTAACGGTTCATCTGAAGAGGTGGATCGACGTTCTATATTCGTATTTTACAATAATATTTGTATTAATTTCGATCATTTGTTCATCGTTAGTTCTTGAATTTCGTTTCTAACTCTAAAAAATAAAGTTCAGAAAAATATCAAATTGTATCGTATTGTAGATTATAGAAGACAACATATATACAACTACTTGAGATGCGCTTCGAAGAATAGTCGCCATGCCACAGCACTATGGTTTCATCATCAGGCGTCTGCTTGACTTCTGTCCTTAGCTTCTTCTCTTTTATTGTTGTTGCCAATGGTGACGGTGATGGTTATGCTGATGCTACTACTATTGTTTCTCGGTTGGAACCACTTTTTTTTATTGGTCACGTAGATGTTATGCAATAAATACTGTCATTTTACAATAATCTAATGGCAGTTGGTGGTCGTTCATTGCCTTGGAACTTTAAGAGAGCAAAGCACGAATGCTAAGAGACGCAACTCAGACATCGACGACAGTGACGATGGCGGCGGCAATGTTGTTACTACATACAATACCAAGACCAAGACCACGACGTAATAGCAACTAGCAAGTGGTAAGAGACTAAAGGAAGGGATTGGACTGAAATGAAATGGAAAGAGAATAGGATGGTGCGAGCAACCAAGCATCTAAGCGAGCTTGAGTGCCTTTTAAGGTCCATTGATTTCGTCTCACGAACGTAAATGATACGGAAGAAATTATCAAAATAAAAACGCTCAAAGTAAATATATACATAAAATTATCGAGTAGACCGATCGAAATGACCAACCGTTCGACACAATTGTATATACATACTCGTATATAGTAAGTGTGCAACGAGAACATGGATATGGTATGGAACATATGCATACACAAATTAATATAAGAATACATATATTTATGATAGACGATATAAATCAATGTGTCCGTGTAAGGATAAGGACAACATCAAAGCACTTTTATAACATAAAAAGGACAAGAAAATTATGCAATTAGTTAGTAACTTGCCAGTGCACGCAGTTTATATAGCATTTATTTCAAATATTTGTGCGAATACATAATTTAAAGTATGTTAATTGATGATATCGAAAAAATAAAAATATGTTTCATAACTTATTTCATAAAGCAATTAATAAAATTATTAAAAGTTATCAGCGAAAGCGTAGAAAACACATTTTACTTGAAAAATTTGGTAACTCTAGCAAAAAACACTCGTATATGGAACGAAAAAATGTGAAGGTTAATCTGGGCAAAAAGAGGAACTCAGTTTGGAACTTTTAATAAAATTTGCGGTCCTAACTTGAAGTAAACTAAATGAAACTCAAGCTTATATGAGAATTAATTATTAAATTACTGTTTTACAACAAATGAACTACTTAAAATGACAAAAATAAAAACGGTTAGTTATTCGAACTAACTGCTAAATTAAATATTAATTCAGAATATGCTAAGAAGTTTTGACTTTCCCCACATCTCGTATAGAAACCGATTAGGAGTTGTTGTATTGTATTGCGTAAGCAAAATTTCGATGTTTTTAGACAAAATCAACAAGCGGACAAATGACGAACAAATTGGTACGAGTATGATAGGCTGAGTTGTTGAATTGAAAAAAATCAACACATGATTTGTTAATGAAAAAACAATAATATTGATATTTTTTAAAAAGTACGAAAAAGAGCAAGTCAATGGCGCTAATTCCGTCAATGACAACGGCAACTGGGGTCCAGTAGAATCGAGCGATTATACACTTGTGGCAAATGAGAATATACGAGCAGAGTTGGAAACTGTCTTATACGTAGAGACCAGTAAACTGGAATCCGATTGGGTCAGCTCTTCTCAGTGGTATCTAAGCGTAAATGAGATTTTAGGTGATTTGCAAAACCGATTGGGAGGTAGAGGCCATTAAGACGGAATCATATATGCATGGTTCGCAGTGGTTTCCAGTTGTAAATGAAAGTCCAGATGAGTTTATCACCAATTGAGAAGTAGAGGCCACTAAACAGGAAATCGATGCGGAGAACAAAGATGAGACAACTGCTCCCTTAAGTCTACTGTGGTACCCAATCACTCTCTTGTACAAGTTTTAAACAAGTAGAATTTTAATAAAATGTGAAGTTGCTAACTTAACATAAAAAAAAAAAAAAAACTCAAACGTGAAATAGTAGAATGTTACAATAATTCTCTTTGATATAGTGATTCGATTTGAAGCAACATTTTGAAATAAATGAATGTTGTTGAAACAACCGTTTTGTCAATCAAAGTCTAGTATAATTGAAGTTTATTCTAATTTTCTTTGTAATCTACAAACATTATTATTTTTAATCAGACTCAGCAGATTTACTTGAATTATTCATTTCATTTGAAAGGATGTCACGGCATAACATGTTCTTAGTTCGTTTAACTAGAGTGAGAATAAGATCCTTGGATGTGTCAACAGCAATAGTTGCGCGATCATTTTCAATTTCTGTATCAGACAATAGTTAACTGATGAGGTTCTCCCGGATAACAGCAGCACTCTTCTCAACCGGTGCTTGTTTATTTACATTCAGGTATAACTCTATGGCCAAAAATGGATGTTTATATTTTAAAAGAGTATTTTGTGAACCCATGTAAATGTTTTGTTTTTGGTTAGTCAATTTACGATCATAAGACATACGCTTGCGTATATACTTCTCTCCAATATTCTTCAATGATGTTTCGTATGTTTTGGGTATTTTTCCTATTTTTTCAATATATTTTCTATCTATAGTGTCTTTAGAGACAAGAAGCTTTTCTAATATTTTGTCATCAAAATTAAAAACACCAGATGACATTTTAAGTTGATGCACACGTTATTTGATATTTTTAGGTAATTTACCTCTTTCCATTGGCTTTGGTGTCGGAAACGACGAAATGGCAAAGTTTTACTTAAAAAGAGATCCTTTTCAAAATCGTAAATAATTTCCGAATCCTCTTGAACTTCACCTGCTAAACGTTGCAATTTCAATGGACTCGACAATTCTTTATCTTCAGCCAAGTGCTTGGTTTCATTCAGCCGGCCTTCCTTCTTTTCTAGTGGTATTTAACATTATGGATATAAAAATTTTCTATCGATAAAAAAATCAAGTGCACAAACGTATTCTATCAGAATAATTTTTTGAAAAGTGTCAACTATTTTACTAGGACTGGTATAGTTCGGTTTTGTTTGTGAAATTACAGTGTTTAATATTATTAAGTAGATGTAATAATGACTTCTTTGAAAGAAAAATAATTTAATGAATTGATAAAAGCGAAGAGTTTTTCTTAATATTCAAAATTTCGCAAATTGGTTTACTGGAACCTCTCTTTTGTTAACATACATTGGAATATTTTCTGAAAATTCATTCTTTAGTTTACATATAATATATTATAAGAAATGCATGCAATGAACTATTAAAGCTTTCATTAATGTAAATCAATATGTACTATTTCCATAATAAAAGACATTGCCATTGCACGCACTTTACATTGAATTTATTTCAAATATTGGTACGAATACATGTTTTAAAATATTGAATAGTATGTTATTGATATCGATAAAATAAAAATATGTGAAAAGAATAAAGTAAAGCTCCTTTCCATAATAGTGTATTCACACCTAACTGAATCAAGTTGATTCACTTTATAGTTCATATCGACGATTTTGACTCATGAACAGCTGTTTTTTTGTTTTGGTAAAGCTCCTTTCAATAATAGTAAATTCGCACCTAACTGAATCAAGTTGATTCACTTTATAGTTCACATCGACGATTATGAATCATGAACAGCTGTTTTTCGTTTTGCTTCAAATGGAATGTTGCGCTTAGGTTGACTAAATTTAAAAACCATTTGCAAATAATTCTTGAAGCTCCCTTTCACACCTGCAACGGATTTTATTAAAATATTAACAAAAATTTTATAAGGCGTTGTCTGCTCCATTACAGCAAAGCATATTAAAGCCTCTTGAGACTCCGGATTGGAGTTGCATCAGTCAGTGGTCTAACCAAGCGGTTGTTGTGAGCCATCAAGCGGTCATTGTGTCGGCTTGTGTGAAAGGTGATCTGGTTTCCACTACCGCCAAGTTCATATCTCTATGTAAGGTTGAATTTCTTTCGTACCATGGATATCCAGTCATTAGGTGCTGTGACTTATTCTGCAAGACTTGCACTCTCTTTCGTTGGGATATAGCAATTCCCTATGTCTAGATGCCGTATCTCTAGGGGCTATAATTTGAGCATACACTGTACGCTTATTCGCGAGAGAGGGAGAGAGCTTCTCCCAAGTACAGAAAGTAAGCCTTTGATCCAGGATGACACCTGGGTATTTCATCTTCTGGTGAAGCTATATTATGTGGCCTGAAGCGGTCCGCTATATGCGCTAAAAAAACATTTGCCTGTTTGGAGCTAGCATAATCGGCTGACGTTTTGCGCTACGAGTGGCTTTCCAAAATGAGAAGGAGCATCATTACTGGAGTCCATATTGGTAAGCATCGGCTCTTTGCCAATTAGTCTTGTCGGTGTGGCGTTGCGATCGGAGGAAGTCTTTACTTAGCCTCTATGCGTATCTTCCAATGGGGTATGTTTCGATATAGACCAAAGTCCAGACAGGTTGGGGGGTTGGCAGTAGCCAGCAGAGGAAAAAACGTACTGCGCTATCTCCTTACCTCTTTTGTTGCTTCCATGGTCACCCCATAGTCATTTTCGATCCAGTCGCCACCGATGAGGAATGTTCCTTCGAAGCTGCTTATAATATCTGCGTAGTTAGTACTGGACTAATAATGATGGAAAAAAAAAAGTATGTTCGTATTAGAGGTGTGCAATGATTACAAAAAAGGCACATTTCAAGAATGCACTTTGAAATATGTACTTATTTAAAGTGATGAAAAGTATTAATCGTATTTCGCTTCTTCAGTATAAATAGTATAGTATATTACCTTTTCTATGTACTTTTTCGAAAAGGTATCATTTGGATCTTGAGTATTTATTTAGTAAAACTTATTATTAAGAAGTTTGATATTTGCACTCTACCAACACCATTATAGGTGGAGGCCGTGGAGTCTCCTCAACTGCCTTGAATTTTTGAGGAGTTTTTGCAGGTGGAGGAGATTTTATTTGTTCTGGAGAACAATCGTCTCTTCTTTTCATACTGGATCTGTTATTTAGTATCCCCTTTGTCTCTCGAGCTAGCTCTTCTTCACAAGTTTCCACAATTGGAGTTTCCTGGATATTTTTAACAGTATTGGATTTCAGCACACCACTTTCTGATATACGTATTTCTTTTTTCAGATCACTACACAACTTTTCCATATTTTGTAATTTTTGCGTTAGTTGGTTAATAATTTTTTCGTATCGCTTATTTTCTATTACGCATTTTATTTCATTTCCACCACTTTCGGGTGGAGACGATCGAATTCCCATAATAAATAAGAATTAATTGATATTGACGTATACTGTCATATTCCCTTATGTGAATCGATTGCAACGTGAGAAGGGTGTTGTTGCGTTAGCTTTTCAGTTATTATTGGCTTTTCTGGTTACTTATTTTCGTGCTTCACCAGATATTTACAAGAACAGCAGTATAGGCACTGTTCTTCTTGTTGTTGTCTTATTGAATTTTGTTCGCATTATATGGTTCTGCTTATGTTTTGTAGTAAACTTTATTCCAGTTGCATTTGATATGTTCAAGCAGGAGATCTTTTCGAAACACGACCGCAGGTAGAAGATATCCAGAATGACAGTGCGGATGGTCTACACTGTTTTTCGAACGAGTTTTCAGAAAGCGTTGAATTGAAATTTCGCTAATGAGAGTACGAATAATATCAAATAAACAGCCTAGTGATACTACAACCTGTGAATATGCCGACCCAACTATTATAGTTTGTGGAAAGTTGTCCAGTTTGTAATACAATGAGTGGGAAATTGAAGTCAGATGAAGTAAAAGATCGAAGGATAGGCCACAAGCTTCTCATTGATTTCTAAATAATTATTTAATGAATGCTCACACTTTCTGTATCAGGAGTGACAGAAATCCTTGGGATGAAGTCATAAAAGTAGAATTCGATTCTCCCTCATATAATAATACATATATGGTCTTTGGTACAGCGTCATCATGATGAAATTATCATTGATTGTATGTGCATTTTTACTATAAAAATTAAATACAAACCTAGACTAGTTGCTCGTGGTTTCACACATGAATGGGACATTTGGTCTAGTTACTAGAATGTTGAGTTTTCGATTTATTTTATCCACATCAAACCAAATTAATGTACAGATTTACTATATGGATGTAAAAACTGGATTCCTAAATGGTATTCTGAAAGAGGAAATCTCTATGATGGTTCCCGAATTACTGCAAGCTAAATAAAGCCAGAATATATGAAATTATTTGAAGAAGTTAGAGAAGCTTTGAGCAAGCATGAAGTTTGAGTTAAAAGAGCCAATAAAAATATTGGCGTATAATCAAGGTTGTTGTTAGTACAAATGTCGTAAAGGATCAAATGATTATTAAGTATCATAAGAGCAAATTGAAAATAAACTTATTATAAATGATTTTGTTTCCATAGATCACCAGTTGGCTGATATCATGTTGGAGCCATTGCCTGCTGTTCGATTTTTACGTTACTACTTAAAGAAATAAGTTTTGTAAAAAAAAGGAAGAATTTTATCTTGAAACTACCCAACAATGGTCCGATTAATGGTTTTTCTGGGTTTTTCCTTAATCCTAGAACTGGCTTTTTATAGTAAAGCTATTTTTAGACAAATGTCGATCATTAAAATTAAAATTGTATGTGAATGCATAACTTGTCTAATAAGTATTGTAATACTGATTGATTATATCAATGTATCTGTTGAGATTTTAGATTAATGAAAAATTCATATTATAAGTATTTGAGTGTAAAGGAAAGAGAGCAGTGAGAAAAAATGTAACGGAACTTTCTGTGTCTATGTGGCTTTGCTCTGCTTGTCTCACTCGTTTCTCATTCTTCACTTACTTTGGAGGCATAGGCAACGGACAAGGTGTGTTAGTAATTGAAAGCGTTGAAAAGTACAATACTTATTAAAACTAAAAGTGAGTATAATATAAAGCTAAACTCAACTATTGTGTTTTATTGGACATACATATGTGTTGTTGTTGTTTTTCCATTACCTGTTGAAAATTAATATACTTATTTTTTTTTGAAAAAATTTCACAATTCAATTTGAAATGACAATTAATGGAGTTATGAGTGGATAAGAAAGTTTTAGTACTCTTTTAGTTTTGATATACAAGTTTATAGATTTTATTGAATTGAAGAAACGGTAAGTATTTTTGCAATATGTTTGCATATGGGAAAAGTACGAGTATGTGCGGAAAATTTCATGTTGAATATTTGAAAAACTGACTATTTTGTGTAGACAATGTAGATATAAAATGAAACCTATTCATTAAAAAATGTAAAAGTAAGTACAATCTCATGTGTCTGCAGAAGTTGCGGGTAACCAACAAAAAGCCGCAGCCTTTTGTGGGTATGTAAGGTCTGCTACATATAACCTTGGTCCATAAACATAAATACCCATATATACACCCTCCAAGCACACACAGTCGTATATATAGGATTTATGCATTTTGTAAATTTTGCCTTCAACGCTTTCAATGTTTCGATAACAGCAAAAGTTTGAGAGAGAGTAGCGAAATTTATACGGATGAGCATGCTTCGAATGCCAAAAGGAGCTATGACAAACAGAGTGTTCTCCAGCATCCATGTAAGACTCGAATATACAAACCCATAGCTACACAGATGCAATTACATTTAACATACATACATATAAAACACATACAGTATGCTTGCCTCGTTGCCTTCAAAGCTTTCGGCGGCGTGCGTCCAACGAGAATTTTGCGCCAAGTGTAAAATTAATTCGCTGCTCAGCTGCTCTTCAAGAAGAAGATGCAAAAGAAGAAGATGAAGAAACGGAAACAACAACAAGATGTGGCATATCATAATATGAAGTGCACAATATTCTACGCCCCAATTACGACCAGAAGCACTGGCATTAAGAATGACGGAGTGTCGTTGGAAGCTTTTCCCAACATTTCGAAGGTTGCCATCTCTTACCTGCCGCTGCCAACCATCAATACCAGGCCCACTACTAACAATGTGTCATGGGGCTGTTGCTACTGCTGCCACCTCTACTGCTTGCCAAGCCGTAACACGAAAAGAAACCACATTAACGTAGCCACCGAACCAAGCAAGCACAACGCGTTGCCACATCTCCACCGATGACGACGATTATGACGAAGATGATGATGATAATGATGACGATAACATCTTCTTCAGCTGTTTTATGACAAACGAACTTAAATTTAAACAAAACAAGAGGCGCTATAAATAAGATAACAGATACACAAACGCACACACACACTCATATGCACTTGTGTCTACACATATGCACGTGTATGCATGAAGGTAAGTTGATGTTCGTCCAAACTGTCTGACTTACTGTGACGACCTAACCAACGATTTCGAGCCAAGAGCTCTGGACGGCCTTTCGACGTAATACCAATACGGTGTCCCGAAAGGGCTTGCCGTCGGACATGGTGGTGTTTTTAGTGGGTGGGAGTCCCACACTACAAGGCTTTGAACTGCTTTACACCTCCTAAAAAAAAAAAAGGTATGTTGAAGTTAAATATTTTTTATTCCCTTTTTGTTTGTTTCTTTCCCTATTGTAATTTGTGTCGTTCATTTTTTTCATTCGTTCTGTTTTCATAACTTAATTTACATGCTTAACTAAAGTTATCACAATATTATGTTGATACATGCAACGCCAGCTTATCGCAACAAACCACTGATGCTCCCCACCACAGTCGCAGTCACACACAGACACACAGATACCTGTAAAACACACGGCCATTCTTAGCTTGCCAACGAAAATCGCAGCACTCCTCATAAAAGCCGGCAGAGTGAAAATAGGATGGACTCGTTGCAGAATCCGAGAGCGGCAGCAGTCCC
>JBANCV010002066.1:0-10518 GCA_037040105.1 Amiota albilabris
GAAATAACATCACGTTTAGCATTTAGAATACTACACAGAAGTTTCTTTCCTCTAGGTGTAGCTAGTCTAGATCCCCAATAGTGATATTTAGCATTATAATCACCTGCAGCTATAAACTTCGGACCAAACTTGGGAAAAAAGTCTTTAAACTGTTGCTAGGTTTTACACAGCAGCTAGAATGATATTTGGAGAATATTTTTGTAGCTGGACTAAAGTGGACTGGAGATATTCTTCGCTAACCTCCTCTACTAAACAATGTTTTAAACTTCTTTTTATCAAAATTGCTGTGCGTCCAAGGGCCAAATTTCTAGGATGCTTAGTATCGTAAAAAAGATATTCTGGTATTCTGAAACAATTTTTATCTGTGAGATGAGTTTCATATAAAACCACAATGTCAATATTATTTGATAATAGAAAATTTGTACTTCCAACTTATGCTTAGTAAGACTGTCAGCGTTCCAGAGACAGATTTTGAGTTTCAAATTGATGGTTTGTTTAAGAGGGTTTGCATAAGCATGGATTGATTCCTAATCAAATCCTGAATCATGATCCGCATTCCAGTCATGAACTGATTAAGAGTTTGCAATAGAGTTTGTAGCATACACTGTACCTCTACCATTCAAGTTACTCGATTTTGAAAGATTTTTATGGGAGAAACTCGAAGGATGGATAAATACCCTACTTGTGGGTTCCTCTTTCTGCTTAATAGCTAGAAATATTGGCCGCCCTTTGTAGTTCGCATTGTGGTTTTCACCACAATTACTGCACTTTTTGATAGTAGTATCCAGTTTTGGTTTGTTGCATGAAAAAGTAGCGTTGAGGTCACCGCATATAGAGTACAATTCGATTATGGCCGATTCTTGGCAGTTTGAACACTGAATTTGATTTTTACGTTTATGAGATTATTCAAGAGTTATTTTACAGTGAAGAATATATAAGCATATAATAAATGGGATGTACCTCACTCGGACAAAAAAGAGCAATTATGTGCAAGTCAACGTATTGTGTTTCAAGTCACGAGTAACTCCATTTAAGGCATTCACAGTATCCATGCATGCGTTGGTGTTCGTTTCCAGAATGGAAATCTGAGCTGTAGTGAAAAGCATCCAATTATACTACCGGTGGATCCTCCAGTGACGAATTGCATCATAATTAATAACCACCAAAGACTACTGCACACTGGACCTCAGGCATTGTTGGCGAACATACGGATGATTTAGGCCCATTTTTACAAGTCAGATGTGCGGAATAGTCAGCCAATTAAATGTTACATTTGCCTATTTATTTATTTGTCACGAAAGCTGTGCATTTGGAATTCGTGAAAGATTTGGCAAGTTCTTCATTCTTAGCTACATTGAGATATTTCGTAAACTTTCGTGGCTGACATAGAGTTAATTGGTCGGACAACACAACAAATTCCACACCAGGAATCAGCTGCAAGAGGTTCGCGAGCTGATGTTTATTGAAAAACATCATAGGAGGTACACAGGCATTGTTTTAATGAAGGAATAAATTGGCCCTTTATTCCTCCAATATAGCCACATTTTGGTGGCCTTTAGGAGGCATCGATTAAATTAGTCGTTCGATTAATTTTTCGGTGTTGAATTTTAATGAATTTATAACTATCATTTATCAAATTGCAGCTATAATAAATTTTCGACCACTTTATCAACTCACAGAAAGGACTGATAATCTACAAGTTCTGGTCTTACTTAAAGATGACAACTTACAATCGATGAAATGGCAAATTGGTCGTATGGTTGAAACTATCAAAGGCAATGATGGCGTAGCTCGTGTGGCAAACATTCATACCAGCTCAGGAATCATCATAGCTAAGTTGTGTCTCCTACCTATTTGGAAGATGTTAAAAGCTATAGTCCTTCAACGGGGGGATGATGTTTATAGACGCATCTTTTAAAAGTACATTAACTTCACTGATCATATTGCATTGTTTCAATTTTGCTTATTTCTTTTAAGAGGGCGGTTCAGTAAGTACCCGTGTTTCAAGATAGAGGACGTTTCTGAGTGAAGCTAGTATTATCATCGTGTGCTGCCATCTATCAGACGACGCTTATACAAATTTCAAACTGATTGATAGGTTAGTTTCGATTTGGAAGCCATCCGAGTCAGACGTGTTTCGTGATTTTCGCTAAGATTTAAAAAGAGCAGAATCGTTCAGTAATTCGCTTTTTGTTTTGGATGGGAAAAAAACGAGGACTTCTTGGCTACTTATGGATTGATGAATTTTTGATGTGAAACATCTTTAGTTTCGGAAGAGTAAAATTGAAATCGATATAATTGCTTATTTTGATTAATGGCTTGCCTTGCGATATATCGATTAAGCAAAATGAGCTGCAGTAAGAAATCGGATGAGTGACCGGCTAATGACAACATGAGTTTTGCAAAAAAAGAAATTTTCATTATAAAATAAAGTTGGTAATTTTTTAACACTTGTAATTACTACAAATAATTGGCATTTTGAAGAATTCATTCATTATTTTGGGTCATTTTATATGAAATCTGCTATAGAATGGAGAAAATGGATTATATTATTGATAATAAAACATTTATTAAAAATTAAAAAAATTGTGCTATCGGCTATCAGCTACCAAGGAATTAGAAATTTTAGTAGCGAATGCAGGATATAAGCTTGCTACTGATTTTGTAGACAATTGCATGTGTAGCTCACAGCGATAAAGAGCTGCTGTATTGAAACATTGTGTTACTTGTTGGCATGGAAGTCGTGGAGAGACATGAATGATGGAATGAAGGGGTTAAAGCAGATATAAGTTAAGATGTATGTGTGGGTATGTGTATGGACAAGCATCGTGTGGTCGTGTGCTCATATGCAAGGGGAGGAAGAGGGCGGAATGAAAGAATGAAATAATCAAAGCAGCATAAGTTAAGGTGAATGTGTGAGTATAATCATTTTCAGTCGTAATGAAATTCGTAAAGACGCTTTTAGACACTGGATACTCAGAGAGCCGGTCAAAGGTATACAAATTAAACTCATCGCTAAAAAAACAAAATACAAAACCACAGACAAGCTTGCAACCTTGGTTGCCATTTGTCAGAGGCTGGCTAACAAGGCACGTCAAAAGTGAATATTGTAACGCTTACTCACTTTGATTGTACTATTTCGATGGTAAACAAATTAAACAATCGCTAATTCAAAATAAATAAGGTGATTGCAACGAGAAATTTGAGAATAAAATAATTAATAATTATATAAAACAAATAAATTTATGTCGAATTCCACTCTTCTGAAAACAAAGATGTTTCACATCAAGGGCTCGTGTGTGTTATGCACACTCACATACTTTTTTCTTTTTTAGTTTTGTTTCTATTATGTTTTCCAATAGCAAATTGGAAAATGGGCTAGAATTTTATTTTCAGTTATTTTTTGTTGAAGTATAGTTATTTCTTCAAAGCAAATATGAGTATAGGAAATTTCTGTATACTCATTGTTTTATAAAAATTTAATTTAAATTTGGTTTTAAAAATATATAATTTTTTTTGCTTGTTTCTATTATTTTTTCCACCACTGTATATTTTTGATCAGCGTGATGAGATGTGTTGTTTTATCCATGTACGTCTGTCCGTATGTATGTACCTCAGTTTTTGAGGTAGGGAGCTGAAATTTTGCACGACGATTTCTTTTTTTCGGACTTCTAGGAGGGATACCTCCCATACAAACCACCTACTCAAATTCATGTTCTTATTAGAAAAACTTTTTTGTTTTTTGTGTTATCATCTTGAAATTTGGCCAAAATATGTTTCTGTGAAGAGTACATCTTCGGCACAGTCAAAGATGCCCTTCTTTCTTTTTTATTTTTTGGTTTGTATTTTTGCTGCATGACTTCGAAACGGCATATGAATGAATTCGTTCAAGTCTTTAATGCTTATTCATACTCACTCTCAATGAATACTATCCGTATTAATATTCACACTAACTGAATGCAGTGTATATTGGGTGATCCTCACTACCCAGAGAATGAAAATGTATTTGTTCTCGCGCTCGAATTTGCCGAATCATCTTATTTTTCGCTAAAGTGACTGCGAATCATTTTCTTATTAACTCAGGAATACTTATCCGCTTGCCTAGTACAAACTAAAATGTGTAAAAATAACAAAATTTTTTTTAATTTTTCTCCACTGACGACAAATTCCTGCTCGAGAATCACAACGTTTTCATTCTCTGGGTAGTATTACTCAATACACACTGACACTCACTTCACCACAACTCACTTGAACTAATTATTACCACTGTGTCATTCATAATACGTGCACATGGAATTGGAATACCATTCATATTCATTTGTGCAAAATACACAATTAACACCCATTCACTTCAAATAAGAATAGTTTATTTTCAGATTGAATGCTTTCATATGCTGTTTGAATGCATTCCTGCAAGACTAGAGAATACATTAATCACGTTTTAGTTGCAACCAACTTCATTTTAGGGATGCATGTCTTGTAATATTAAATAAATCATAATTTTTGTTGCCTTGCTTTTTCTTAAACCGTTAGAGAAGTCGGTTAGACAACAGGAAATTGAATGAATGTCGCTTTTCTGGCTCTGGTCCCAATGGCATCAACTTCAAAATAATAAACATTTCTTATCCACGTTTTTAAACATCACAAACAGAGAGAGTCCGCGTATATAGTACATTGTGGCTCGTGTAGTTTAAGAGTAAAATAAAAGCAAAAATAAAAAGTGCAAATAAAAAAGAAATATACACATCTGACGCAAAAATAATAATGTAATAAAATCAACGGGAATAAACAGGGCCGCAATTATTGGTTTTCGCAATTTACGCACGATCATGAAAAATGTATGTTAAAGCTTTCAAAGTAACTGAATTTAACAAAATTTCAATTTGCTATTTGTTTTTTTTTAGACTTTAAAATTCAAATAATTAATTATTTAAATATAAATTGTTGCTTGTGAATAGGCACACAAGTAAAACTTGTATACGAGTTATAGAATTAAATAATGACACGCGCTAACTTGTTGGGCCCATCCCTATCAGAACGAAAACGCATCTGTAAACATCACTTTTGCAGTTGATTGAGATCGAGTGGTATTTCTGTTCGTACTCTGTTGAGTGACTTTAGTTCGCTTTGCGACGAGACACATTTCGTTCATTTTTATACGAATTCGGTAGTCGCGCAATTATTTTCGTTACTTCATTTTGCTTCGTTTATTTCGATTTGAGTAGTTTTAAATATTTTGTAGAATAAAATTATAAACGCATCGATCGTATTTCTATATATTTTTCAAGTTCGCACAGTACAATCAAAGGAATTCATATTCCAACTTATTAGTATATATACATATGTATACAATACATGTATATGTACATAGAATATATATACATACATCATATAACGTTTATATACATTTTTCATATTTTTACTATATCAGTTATTAAAAAACATATAAATAGAGAAGAGAGAACACAAAAACTTTCTTAAATATTGTATTATAGAATAGATAAGAAAAATATCAAAATGCAATTTTATAAAATGTTCAAAAACAACAAAAAAAAATTGAAACAATAACATTCATTTAATCTTGTAGCGTTTATAAACGTGTATGCATGCAGAAACAGTTTGTCAAGAAGTGTTTACATTTGGTAAAATGATATGAAATACATAATTTTTTGCTTTGCAGCAAAATAATCTTCAAATTGTTTGTAAAGATGTACATATATAAATGAAGATATACTGTCAAGAAAGTGTAATACAATTTATTGTTGGAATACCCAAAGAGTAAAAAAAAAAAAAAAAACTTTGAACCAAAACTTAATTGCAATTTGGACAAGTTAATTCTTAATTTTTCTAAAGCATTTCAGTCAACATTGGAGACTTCATGCTTTGAAATTGATCGACCCACATTTTATGTATAAAATTCGACTACACGGACCAAACGGCTTGACAGATTTTGATGAAGATTTTTGTATAAGTTTAAGTGGGTAGAGGGTTTAGATTTGAATTGGAAGCAGTAGGCGCTGCTGTTGTCCATTGTTATTAGAATTAAACAGCACACAGATTTTCATTTTTAAAGGAAGTTTCTTCAGCAATGGATTCCAAACTTCTTTGAATGTCAAAACAGTGTAAACACAATATTTGTAATTTGGAAACTGAAACAATCGAATTACTAATAATTCTTAAAAAACGGATCGTACAGGTTAGTGTTTGTATGAAAAAGTTTTCATTTCACTTTTAGAGAAAAATGATACATTTTATTGTCTAATGCAGCTGGTTTGTGCAAAATTTACTTGAAAACCTGGATGATTGCTTTTTATATTCTTCATGCAGTGAATAGTATTATAAGTTTGTCATAAAGTTTGTGAGACACAGAAGGATACATCGGAGACCCCAAAATATATATATATTATACTTGCACCCCGGTGCGCGTTGCTACGCCCTCCCCCTTTGAATTAACTGTTGATGATTGTTGCCTTCTAAGTGGCAGTCCCCCATGACTACTTATATTTCATTTTTGATCCGATTCTCAGCAAAATTCCAAAATTATCTCCAACCGTAATATTGACTACTTTTCAATCCGACGTTCTTCATTTTAGTAAAACTTTAGTGGGCCATATATGCTGTCCAGAGTTAGAAAGCAGCCATTTTTTTGACGAAATAAATAATTTCATTGACTTATCAAATGAACAACAATACACACCTCCGTGGCTTTATCCTAAGTATTAATAATTATATTTAATTTATTCAAAACAAACTGTCGTACATCGCGCAGCACTTGAAACACTTTTGAAAGAATGATATTATCTGACATGTTTGGCAAACACAACTTTCAAAATTTTTCAAAACTCTTCTTTTACAAGAACACTCGAGACTATGCTTGGGTTCCCATAAAAAATTTAAACAATTTCATGCAGCGGTTTGCGAGTCCATTGATAACACACACACAGCATTTCATTTTTATATGTATAGTTATGTTCATCTGCATGAATGCAAACAAGTTCTTTTCACCAGACGCTGCACATTTGTCGGAATCAGCCGAATCAGACCACAAGGAAGAGTATATCCCATACAAACCCAAATTCGTGTTCTTATAGATTAGCTTTTTTGTTTCTTCTGCTGTCGAACTGAAATTTTTATATTATAAGTGACCCAAATTCATCAACCGGCCTCAATGTTGAAATGCAGTATGACTCTATCCCAAACATAAGATAAATCAATTTTCAAATCAATTTTAAATGTCAGATGACTTCAAATACTCGGAAATTGAGGTGTGAACGATATGAAAACTTCGTTGAACTGACGTTAATCTTATATAAGATGTGTGTTCCAAAACTCGGCGCCAATATGTTTGAGCGACCTATGGATTCGATTGTATATGCAAAACATAGATAAAAGCGTGATACAAAAACAAAAATATATCGATCAAGGGCGACTTGCAATCAAAGTAAATCGTCGTTTAACGGAGCGCAAATAAGAAAAAGCGAAATTTACTCCAAAATTGCTCATAGTGGGTCAGGGGAAGATTCTTTTGCAAATCACTCAGGAGAACTTGGAAATAATCGCTTATATTGCAAATAGTTGGCAGGCTGCTCCCAAAATAATCTCAGTGGAAATATGTAAACTTCTTATGAAGAGAGTTTTAATAACGGTCACTGCAGTGTATATTCCCAGATATTACGATACTTAATTAAAATATTTTAAAAGTCAGTTTATAAGACGATTATTGCATATAAATCAAAAGCAGATAATTTACATAAATCTGTGTCTCATTGTTAGTTTTTAGAATATTAGTATTAAAACAAAAAATATTTCCCAACTATAAATAAAACGCACCCGGCCTGCTTCCTATTTATTTATATATTTAAAGAAAAGTTTAAAAATGTGTATGATTCTCTCTAGAGTCTGTCCGATTTAGCTAGTTTTTTTTTAGATGTAGGTAAATCAATAGCATCCACTGAATAAAAAAATATTGAAAAACATTAAAACAAAGCTTACACATATTTCAGCTATCATTGATTCTGCTTTGTCTTTTCCGGCTTTAATTTAGTCCGCACGGCATGTCGTACACCAAAATTTTCGTTCATTCCTCTTCACTTATGTTTCTTCGTGAATTGTCTTCTTCGGTTGCAAAGCAAATTGTTTAATTTGTATTTTTGTGTGGGACAAAGTGAGTTTGAAAAGGATACTTGACATTTTGGAAACAGTTGAAAATATTTTAATGGTTTTTCTTTTTGTTTTTTCGCCAATACCCCTTTCTTCATATTCTCAGAAACTTAATCTAATATTGTAATAATTCTTTAGTCGAAGGTCTACTAGCTACACTAGCTCTATGCTAATAATTAGTTAAAATATTGTGTTTATATATATATCTATATCTATAAACAAAAATCAACAATGATATACCGCTGGTTCTGCAATACAATTTCATTCAACCTCACTCAACACAAACCAAACGAAATGAACAAACACACGAAAAAAGCGAAAGAAGACAAAGAAAAACGTCGACAGAGCCGGTCATTGTTGGACGACAAACGTTGCCTCGACATACCACCAAATATAATAAGGCTGTGTCGTGCTGTGTAAATCCCGTCATGGACATAATCCATTGTTTGAATGATCAAACTCTTTATGTTCGAAAGTGTTCGAACTAACTCAATACAAAATTAAACTAATATGTATATCAAACAAAGCGGCAAAAAAACTCCGTTGGTTTTCTTTTTTAAATGTAGATAATTACAGTGTTATCATACTCTTCACGGGAGTGAACAGTAATATAAGTTTGTAAAAAACAGAAGGACATATTGCAGACCACATGAAGTATAGAAATATATTAGGGATCAGCTTGAGGTGACGAGTGGATTTAGCCCTGTCCATCTGTACGCGAACTAGCCCCTCAGTTTTGAGCTAGATAGATGAAATTTTGTACATAGGATTCTTCTTACCCCGGACAAATATATTGTCGGAACGAGCCGAATCGGACCACTGGTACTCTCCATATAAACGTCAAGGTCAAATTAATATTCTTATTAGAAAAACTTTTTTATTTCTCATTCGCTCGAACTGAAATTATGACATTATGAGTTTCTGGTCCATATCCCTAACTATGTAAAAAAAAAACGTTTTCTTGGGGGCTGCGTGAAGAGTATACATCATCGGCATAGTCGAAGATACACTTCTTTATGGTTTTTAAGTATACGAGGGCGGTTTATTAAGTACTAGTGCTTAAAGATAGAGGATTTTCCTTAGTGAAGTTAGTATTATCATCGTGTGCGGCCAGCTATCAGACGACGCTAATACAAATTTCAGACTGATTGATTCGTCAGAGTCAGACGTGTTTCGTAATTTTCGCTAAGATGGAAAAAAGCAGTATTGTTCAGTAATTCGCTTTTTGTTTTTGGATGGGAAAAAATGCGAGGAGATAAAAGCAAAGTTGGATGCTGTTTATGGGGAGATGTCGCCATCTATGACCACAGTTAGATATTGTTTAAACGAATTTAAACGTGGGCGAACATCCGTTTTCGATGAGGAGCGACCAGGACGCCCGGCAGACGTGGTTACCGAGAAAATCATTGAAAAAGTCCACGACATGATTCTCGCTGATCGATGAACGAAAGTGACAGAAGTAGCAAAGGCCGTAGGTGTGTCGACCAGAAGGAAATGAAAATTTTACATAAGTTGGCGGTGAAACAACTGTCGGCCCGAGTGTGCCGCGATTGCTCACGTTGGACAACAAGCGGATGCGGCTGTTGACTTTGAAATAGTGTCTGGGGCAATTGAAGCGAGATCCGAAGGACTTTTTGCGTCGAGTTGTCACCGTTCATGAAACCTGGATTCATGATTATACACCAGAAACTAAGCAACAATCAAAACAATAGATTTCTCCCTGTTAATCTGCACCAAAAAAGGCGAAGACGGTCTCATCGGCCGGTAAGGTTTCCGCCAAACTGCATGAATTGTGTTATGAATCGCTAATCTTTTTACCCCGGACACCTCATTTGTCGGAACGAGCCGAATCGGACCAAAGGGAAGGGCACATCCCATACAAGGCCCCTACTAAAATTCATGTTCTTATTAGAAAAACTTGTTTTTTATGCTATCATCTTGAAATTTGAACACAATACTCGTAAGTTTCTGATTTATATTCATTAACTATGTAAATTTCAAGATCTTAGGATTATTGGATCGTATAGCTCCCATACAAAAAACGATTCCTGGGGCTGCGTAAGGAGTATTACATCTTCGGCATAGTCGAAGAAACCCTTCTTTCCGGTTTTTCTTTAATTTTTCGCATCTACTTCTGTTAAGCACTACTATTTTTATGAACAGCATATTAACGTAGCGTGATATCCTATTTTTCCGTTCTTTATATTCTGAATTTCAAAATATTTCAGAAACGAGTTTAAGCCGTTATGATATGTTGCACTACTATTTTTATGAACACAACTTTCTTTTTAGATGGTCTTTCGTAAATTTTAAATCATGCTAAAAATTATGTAAAAATTAATTTTCGTTGGTTCGTGG
>JBANCV010002067.1:0-10500 GCA_037040105.1 Amiota albilabris
TTAATATTATGTAATGAATTAATGATATAAATAATTATTACTTTTAATAAATTGAAAAAATTAATGTTTGGTGTTTTACATGGCAAAACAACGTTTGCCGGGTCACCTAATTTTATTATAAAATTCCCTAGATCTAGATGTTTCCTGTATTACATTACGACACCATATTGTACTTTGAGAGGAATACCGTAGCTGTATGCGAAGATGATGTAATAGCCATCGGAGTGGGGATGCACCACTGTCACGACTACTTTTTGCAGAAGGTTATCATCACCAACATGCGCACAACTCCATTCCGGCGGCATGGCACACTGCAGCACTCCGCTTGGGCATCTAGAGCAGATAGCGGTGATTAACGAAGGCATCATCATAATCAACGATGCTACGGTCAGGATAGAGGAAGAAGGCAAGCCTTCAAAAGCTCTGTACGCATAAATACAACAATTTATAAGAATGAGAACAGTATCCTGAAAGGAACACCAGTCTACCATACGGAGGAGTTAGCACAAACACATAATTAGTAAAAACACATAATCATTAGTGCTCCTAGATACATAAATTATCTTAACAGACCATACTGAGATAAAGTACAATGTGCTTATGATATGTAGTAAAAGATTGTACCATTGTAATCTTAAACAGTTACTACCTGTTCATAAACAAATAATACAATAATGTTTGGAAAAGGTATATAAGGAGAACATGATTGTAATAGTTTTTAGTTTTTAAAGGAGAGACAAAAAAACAAGCAGTCGAGCTGAACAACCGCTGCATAAAAAATAACAGCCCGAAAGGTTTAAATTTATATAATAAGTAATTAATTTAATTTTTTTTTTTTTTTTTAAATTTTTATTTCCGTTTAAATTAATTACTAATTCTGTGTAATCGAGCTTCTTAAGTAAACTTCAGCGCTTCTGTTGAAATGAAAAAATTGTACTTGGGATGCGACATAAGTTCTTATGCTAAAATTAAAATTGCGAAACCACTGTAGGTAAGATGTTTTTAATATTTTGTATTTAGTATATTCAAATTGTTTTAGCAAGGGCGTATTTAGGGGGCTACTGGGGCCCCTTTATTGGCAGCTGTATACGCCTTTGTGTTTCAGTATACAAAATAAACTAAATTTTAAGAAAAGAAAATTAAAAGCTGTCAAAAGATAACAAAAAAAATTAATGAATTCATTTATAACTAAAAGTAAAAACAAAAATTATTTGTAACTAATTTGAATCGTCCATTTCTTCATCATCTTCAGTTAAATCTGGATGGTAATCCAACATTTCTTCAGTTATTAAATTAGTATAAAAGCTTTTATACACTTCATTAACCAGTGGATTTCCAATAAGTCTTTCTTCTTTTCCGAACCTATTTTTAGTGGCATTTCGTAGCAAAACTCCAAATCTTTTAACTGAATGCAGCTGATACCTCTTTTTTTAAGGTTTGTCATTTTAAATGGTTCTTCTTCTTTTAAACATAATTGTTCCATAGTCCTTCATAAATTTGTGCCACTTAATGCTACGTCAATTGTATATTTGACCATTGTCGTCCATTTTTCGCAAAGAAAATAATTCTTTTGGTGGTTTTTCGAAATTTAAATTTCGTTAACTACATATTTTTTCTTTGTTCAAATTGTTCTTATAATTGATACCAATCTCCAGGATGAGAAATTTAAATTTCGTTAACTACATATTTTTTTTTTGTTCAAATTGTTCTTATAAATTGATACCAATCTCCAGGATGATGAATTTTTTTTGTACTCTTCTTTTTTTTATTAAAGCATGATCACTATCGCACTCCATATGAGTGTGCCCAGGCACCAAAAACTTGTGATCAATTATGGTAACATTATTTTGTAAATGCATAAAATTTGTAACATAGTTGCAAAAATGGAATTTTTGTTTTTGCCTGGACAGCAATCCCTGTGTAAAATAATATGTTGAACAATGCGATCTAATAATTGTAGTTGCCTGAACACACATGAAGCTATTTCGTTTGCACCTCGCTTTGCTAATTGCGTATTGTCTGATTTGAGCCGCAGGAATGAACAGTCAGATTAAATGTCCACAATGGACTCTTGTAGAATGAAAATGAAGGGATGTAGGGAGACACCGGTGCAAATCAAAACAAAACACTTTCATTGAATCATTTCTCAAAGCTTTTTCTTTATCAAATCGTTTCGATACATATACTCTATTTGCCTGGTTACGATGCTCACTGTGTTCAAGTTTTAATATTTTAATTCTTTCAACTTTAGCGACTTCTATTTCGGTTTTTCAAGCTTTAGTTTCTTAAATTTGAAATTAAGCGTTCGGAAAATATAAGTAAATTTTGATAACTATAGACATTGACCGTATTTTAGCAATAGAGTCGATTAAGTTCAGGTACCGATAAATCGCTCGATAGATACCGCTTAGATGTATCTCGTGGAGTATAATGTGACTCATATGAAGGGAAACTTTTTATGAAATTCATCACTTATTGCGTTTGCCACGCATATCTCCGTTGTTGAAGCAACCATTACCTCCTAGTTTTTTCTTCACCAACGTTTTTTTGAACTGCTCCGATTCACATAAAGTGTACCTAAAACATTTTTGGCATACAGATTTCATTCTCCATATACTTCCAAAAAATATTTGTAAGCATACTCTCTTCTTGGATTGTTTGAACTTTTATTTTGTCTCTGTATCCTCTATTTCAATCAATCCTGCTTCAAAAGCTTGTCGCAGGTTACATAAGCCTAGTCCCAGTATTTTTCGATTATTATTTGTTGCTCTGTTACTGTTATTTTTTCATGACTTTTTTTCGTACAAGTCTCCAAACTGCGGAATGTACGATTAGGAATAACTTTTCCACTCACAACACTAAAAGTTTAGCCCTCATTTCGCAATTTTTTGCCCAAATTTTTGCCAGAATTACCGCTCTCTACATTTATTTTTGTTGTTGTAACAGCAAGGGGCTGCCGTTTCCCCTTAACACAAATTGAAATTATTATTATAAGTACACTTATAATTTCTATGTACATTAACATATTCTTTATCATATTTAGAAGTAACTGTTGTTAAAGTAGTAAAAATTAAATAGTAAAAATTATCATTATTTCCAAAATCAATGTCACTATATATCCATAATTATTACGAGCGATCATTCACAAAAATTCACCAAGAACTGAACAGCAAAACAACTTATGTGCGCAAAAATGCTCTCATACACAAAACAAACGGAACTTGTGTGTAAATAAGATCCCGTTATTTTGTCTCTTAGTTTTGATGATTCGATATGTATAAGAAATTAACCATTCAATGCAACTACTTTCATTTCAGCAAAAGAACTTATATATACTTAAGAAGACAACATTGTTCATTTGCTGTTTGACATAAAAGCTTATGTTCACATATGTAAGTTCTTGTTTATATGCAATTCATTTTGAATTTATTAAAATATTTTTAACTTAAATCGCTTTAAGCTTTTCAGTTAAAATATCTATGTAACAAGAAAAAATGAGAGAAAAAACTATCTACACTTATGTTATTTTGACATATGCATTACTATTTGGAAAAAAGTATTTTTTGAAAATTTTGTAGACAAAATATGTGTATTGAAGCGGATAACAGTAATAGCGTTCAAACTCAATTCACTCAATTTTGGACATAACTACTACTATGACTTATTGCCACAGATACATGGAAGCAAATTTTTTTAGTGAAACTTCTTTAACGACGCAGAGAATTACATAAAAAGAAATCTTCACGTTTTTTCGATTCTGTATCACCGCGCTATGTACAATTTTCACAGAATGTGAAATATAACCGTTAATAAAATTTTTGGAAAACCCACCGGAAAAGTTGGAAAATCAGAATAAAGAGATTACAATTACACAACAGCTTGTGTGTTCTACAAAAGCAATTTATAAAAATGTTTACAACCACAACATTCCAGCAACCAGATTGTGTGTTGCACAAAAACAAGTGAATATACGAAGAAAAGAGAATGAGAAACAAACAGAATCTCGGAGTTGATTTAATTTTTGTGAAAGTCATAGCCGTATGTTGGGCAGAATATTTTGGATGCAAATGTTGTATTTTTGTATTTGTTTTGAGATGATCTCTCTCTGTCTGTTTTTAACTTTTCACTTCAAACACGTGTACGATGGCACAAGCGCAATTTTTATTTAAGCGGCACTGGACAAAAATTTAGAATAAAATAATCAGTGTCTTCATGAGTTAGTATAAATAGACGCAATTTATGCAAATTCATGAAGGCAGCGAAACGGATGGCGGTGTATAAATTAATGCAACCTGCTATTCTCTCAAACATAACTGCCAGCCTAATATAAAAAAAAAAGAAAATTAATTAAATTGACTACAGAAATGACTTATTATTTTATCAAATTTTTGGTAATTACGATGGAAATACGATCTAACATAAAATACATGTGTATATAATTTCGGCAGAGTTGTCAGACAATTAATTACCACTGTGGCAACACTAATCTTTTTTTTTTTTTTTTTTTATTTCTTGAATTTTTTGTTTTATCCTGATTCAATTTTTATTTTTTTTTAACATTATATATAATATTATATATTATTTCAGTTTTTTTGTGTGTCGTATTGTTTTTGTAAGTGATAGTGCAAAAAAACAAAATAATAATAGAGAAGGGGACTAGCAAGGTCATCGAATATAATATAAAATTTTTTGACGGCTGTCCAATACCCTTGTTCTCGGTACGTAAGCGCTTTCGTCGTTGGATAAGCATTCTTTTTTTTTTCATAATGTTTTGTTGGTTTTGATGAACGAAGCAGTGATTGATTTTAGGTATTTGTCTTTTTTTTTTTTCAATTCTCCTTTGCGTTGGGTGATCGGTCGAACAAAATTTATTATAAATTTGTGTTTGCTTTGATTGATCATATGATTTTCTTCTTATGTTTAACCGTTTTTTTTTTGCATTATGACAAATTAACAGGAATTCTTTAATTTAATTTTTGAAGTGAAACTTCTTTAGCGGCGTTGGGCAAACATTTAGTGTAAAATTTTGAGCAAAGAAAATACAAGTTATAACGTTTTTCGATTCTGAATCTCAAGAACTACAGTAGGTAGAGTCACACTCGTCTATATCTATTGCCATATCCGCAACAAATAATTACATTTTTGGAAAATCCACCGGAAAATTCTCAATAAAGAAATTGCTATTACACAACAACAACATGCAAGCAGCCTACTCGTGTATTGTACAAAAACAAGCGAATGAACAAAGAAGAGAAAATGAGAAACACACGAAGCTGGGTTGTGTTTGTTTTTGTTCTAGTTTCTTTGCAAAAGGGGCAGACGGCAAATGTTAACACATCGTATTTACTTTATGCGTCCGATCACATCACACATATATGTACATCTTTATACACTTATGCAGTTGTATAATTCTCTATTCTATTCCGCGTGTGTAAATTTGATTTTTATTTAACTTTATAATACATTTTATGTCAGTGTCGAGTGATCACTTATGAGTTCTCTTAAAGGCTACCTACTATTACAATCATGTTCTCCTTATATACTTTTTCCAAACCTTATCTTTTACTACATATCATAAACACATAGTACTTTATCTCAGCATGGTCTGTTTAGATAATTTATGTGTCCAGGAGCACTAATGATTATGTGTTTGTCTTAACTCCTCCCTTGCTTAAGTGAAGAACGTCCTCGGACTTCTTTAAGTCATTGAGGACTATTTGGATCGCGTTGTTCTGGCGTTGCTTCTTACGGTTTGGGAAGAATTTAATGTGCCAGTTTTTCCTTCATCTCTCCAATATGACGGAGGTTGTCGATGTTCAATTTATCGAGGTATGGTAGACTGGTGTTCCTTTCAGGATACTGTTCTAATTCTTATAAATTGTTGTATTTATGCGTACAGAGCTTTCGATGGTTATGATGTAGGTGCCGGTTACAGTTATTCCCGGCTTGCCTTCTTCCTCTATCCTGACCGTAGCATCGTTGATTATAATGATGCCTTCGTTAATCACCGTTATCGGCTCTAGATGCCCAAGCCGAGTGTTGCAATGTGCCATGTCGCCGGAATGGAGTTGTTGTGCGCATGTTGGTGATGATATAATGGGGATGTAATCTCCGATGGCTATTACATCATCTTCGCATTCAGCTACGGTATTCCTCTCAAAGTTCAGTATGGTATCGTTATGTAATACAGGAAACATAGTTATTTTCTTACAAGCTATTTTAGGTCAAGGGAATTTTATAATAAAATGTAAAAAATTCATATTCTGTAAAACCTTAACACTAGAATTATTAATTCGGTTACCGAAATATCTGTGAATTGATCGTTGATTAGTGCCTTGATATCATTATTATCTAACATTACCGAATTTACAAAACCGACTTTTGCAAGTGCTATTGACGTCATTAAATTTTCCAATTCCATTATTACTATCCTATTTCTAGCTAATAAAATCTCATGTAAATGCCCCGTATCTAATGATCTATTATTTTCCTTTCCTATAGTGGGTATAGTCGGTCAATTTAGCCATTGTTTTCATAATGAGAAGTAGTATTAAAAACGTAAACCTAAAAAGATAAATAAAATTAAAAACCAAGGATGGGACGACCACCCTCCCTCTAATAAGAACCGTGGTTCCCAAATCTGCTTCTATTTTCTCTTCAACAAATAGTGGTGATAGTTTGTTACCTAATCGCTTGTCTACCTTTACCAACACCCTTTCACCAACATCAAAAACCATTCTGTCTTGAGGGGTTATTTCTGTCCAACTGCTTTTGTTGAGCTTTTGTAATTCTTTCAATTATGTCGCTTCTTATTTTTGGTGGCATGGCAATAGATGGTATTGGTATCACACCAAGCTGCTGCCTACGTGGATGTCTGTCATATTTGGCTTTTGCACAGATTTTACAAGTTGTCACGACTTCATTTGCCAATGTTGACATTTTCGGAAAGTAATAATCGTTAAGAATATGCTTTGTATTCTCCTGTGCGGCCCTATGTGCGCAAATATGCTCTGTGACAACTATTTCCCTTTGTTCATTTTCATCGGGAATATCCAACACTATGTTCTTGCAGTACCAGAATTTGGTTGCTAGGAAACATTTAATCAGGTCATATTGAATACTAGCAAGCACATGTAATTCGCAGTGTATTGCATTGACTACATTGGGATTTATTACCTGTTTTACTTCTTCAAGGATGGTATCTTTGTCTGTAAATTGGATTATGTGACGGGTTTATTCCCTTAAAAAAATGAAATCTTGTTTTGCATTGGAATGTGCTTCTGCCAGAATTATTTTATTCCGGACACAATTGATTGGTTTTTCTGTTGTTTCGATCGTGTTGGTCAATGATTCTTCACTATGCACTGTAGCAATATCCGAAAGGGCTTCTTGCTCTAATGCATGAATATTTTGACGTGACAGCGCATCTGCCACGTAATTTTCTTTCCCTGGTTTTTAAAAAATATGAGCGTCCGTAAAGATATTTAATTTTTTTACACCATATAGATAATGGCAAGCAATCCTTGTTCGTTGGTTTCGAAATTCAATTCCCTATCTCTTAATGTTCGAGCTATCATAGTAAGAGGTTTCCCATCCTGCTCCTAAGCCCAAGGAAGAAGCGTCCGTCGTTAGATCGAACAGCTTTCTAAAATCTGGGTAACGTAGCATGACATCTTCAGATACCAGTACCTCCTTCAATTTTTCAAAGGCTTCAACCTGTTCTTATGTAAGTTCACCGTTACCTTTTTTGATTGATTGGCGCTGGTTCGCCCATTTTCATCTTTTAATATGTCAGGTAAAGCCTTTGCTATTGAAGCGAAATTTTTGATGAAGCACTTATAGTAATTTGCTAGCCCTAAAAAGGATCTAACGTTAAATAATGTAGTTGGTTGGGAATAGTTACGTATTGTCTCTACCTTATCAGGGTTTATTGTAATACCTCCACCAGAGACGACAAAACCTAAGTATTCTACTTTTTCTTAAAAGAAGTGTGATTTCTCGCATGAAACTCTCATGTTTGCCTCAAATAGTTTATTTAAGACCCACATAATGTACTCAACGTGTTCCGTTTCATTTTCTGAAAATATGATTACATCGTCCACGTAATCATAATAGAATTTTCCTATTTACTCTTGCAGTACATCGTCAATGGCCCGTTGAAAGATGCTTGGGGCATTCTTTAATCCGAAAGGAAGTCTACAAAATTCATATTTCTCACTTCCCAACGAAAATGCAGTCTTCATCCTGTCTTGTTCTGACAGAGCTATTTGGTGGAAACCAGACTTCAGATCAAGCGTTGTGAAATATTTTGACAGTATGACCGAAACATTAGGAATAGAGTATTTATCATCTATTGTTTTTTCATTAAGCTTTCTAAAATCTATGACGTGACGTTTCTTTATATTTCCGTGCTCATCAACCCCTTTTTTATCTACAACCCCAGCGGGACTACTGTAGGGGGATCTGAAGGGTTGAATTATGCCCTCATTTAGGAAATAGCGGATTTCTTCGTTTACGAAATCAGCAACACCCATAGGGTATCGGTAAAGTTTGGAATAAATAGGTGTGACACTCTCAGTGCTAGTAGTGGCGACAATATTTGTGTTGAAGGGTAATGCTTTATTGGGATCTGCGAAAACTCCCACCAATTTTCCCATAATTTTTTTAAACCTGACCCTGACAAGTTCAGGTACTTCTATGTTTTTGACTTGTGTGAAATTTACATTCGCACACTGAAGAAACTTAATAGATTCTGTACCCGCCTTAGTCTTGAGTATTTTCCTGTCAAGATCTAATGTAGCTGCCGCGTTAGCAGGTCAAGGCCAATTATTCCCTCAAATGTTGACAGTGTGGGTAATAAAAAAAACGTACTTTTATATAAATTGATATCACATTTGCTAGTGATATTCTTAACCCCACGAATGGACGAGATTGAGAAAACCTTCCCAACTGGAACTACATGTTTTAACTCCTTATAGTTTTTTGAAACCCCAGTGTCAATGAGAAGTTTAAGTTCCCTTCCCCCTAAGTATCTTGAAATCCATGGGAGAAGGGACTCGCTCCTAAAAAATTAACCTGGTGTGAGTCAATATCCTCAATTTCCCCTTTTACTTTCTCCTCATACTGGGATTCAGAATGTTGCTCCTCCAAATCCTCTAAATCCTCTTAATTCAGATGGCTTACACGTTGTAACTTTGGTCCACTATGGCGATCAGAGCTCGCACCTCACTTTTGTTGGAAATTTTGCTGAGGTCTGTAGTGGCTTTGGCCGAATTGGTAACTCCTACCCCTAAAAGTTGTGGGTTGCTTAAAATTAGAAAAAGAGGGGTCCACCTCCATAAGCTGTACCGGTTGTTGATTAGGGTTCTGAAAGAAGGGTTTTTTATTGACCCCTTCTTGTGTTGTGTAATGTTGGTTTTTATTCTGTTGGGGATTATTTGACTGATTCTGTCCAAAATTATTTCTATCCCTATTCTTTGACCTTTGCTCATTTCGTAGAGCTTTTTCTTCTGCATTCCTCGCAAAGCTAGCTGCGAATTGATATCTTTCCTGATTTGCTTCCACTTCTTGTACCAAAGCCAGAGCTGATGACATGTCGGCAGGACAGGCCGCAAATAGGATATCGCTTAGGGACTTTCTTGTGCCAGAAATAAATATTTGCAAGGCATTTCCTCTATATGTGGTATTGGTAAACTCGGCTGCATCGCCACTGCACGTCATATTTGTTTTATTTATGAGCAAAGTTAGTTTTTTTTCAATTTGGTCGTAATATTTTAGCAATGTTAGATTTCCCTGTCTTAAGGTCCAATTCTTGTTCAATAAGGTACACAGGCCGTTTATCAGCGTATGTAAAATAAAGACGAGCTATTATAGCTTTAATATTCAAAACTGTGTTAGAGAAGCTAGGGCCATACTGCTGATAGTGTTTTGAGTTACCATCATATTTTTCGTATAATTTGTAAACGGTGTGGACTGCTTGTCTCCATGACACATAAGCTTTTTGCTTCCCATCAAAGTCAGGAAGGGACTTAACAACGTCAAAGGACTCACTGCACTCCACACCTTCCCCAATCGTTACCTCTTTATAAACCACTACCTCAGGGACATTGATATTAATTTCGCTAATTCGCTGTTTTATGCTCTCTAACCCATTATCAAACTGGATCTTTCGAGTAGAAAGTGCTGAGTTGATAGCAGTTTCCATCAACGTTTTTAGTTGTTCTTGTGTAAGAAACATGTTTTCTTCCTGATTTTGTTCTTATCTACTAGTGATTAGCTCTCTTATGCCAGTCTCAATATTACCAGTTCTCTCTAATGTCATTCATTCAAGTCCTTTCATTTCACAAAATCGATATTTAAACACAACACAAACATTTACTGAAGTTTTCTTTAATATTTTTTTTATTTTCCTTATGGCTATACTATTTTTATTCAAGGCACTTTTCTTTAAAAAATAAAGATCAACAAACAATCACTTACATGTTCTTGTAGAGGTGCCTT
>JBANCV010002068.1:0-10499 GCA_037040105.1 Amiota albilabris
TCTATTCTATTCTATTCTATTCTATTCTATTCTATTCTATTCTATTCTATTCTATTCTATTCTATTCTATTCTATTCATTTCTATTATCTCAAAATCTATTCTATCTCAAAATCACTTAAGGAACCTTGGCAGAATATTAAAAGTTTTTCGGGTTTCAAATGAAAACAACATTTATTCTATTTCTTGTTTCTTAACAACAATCTTGCGAGAAGAACCCAAACCCAGTGATCCCAAAGGACGCTTCAGCCCAACTTTGGCTTTTAAAGAATAAAAAAAATTACCTTATTGAATTGAGAAACATTCAAACAAATTAAATAGTTTTGCATTAAAGCACAAATTTCCTTGAAACATACTTAGGAATAACCATCTAGGAACATTTACTGGTAAGTACTAAATATTTCTGAATTCCTAATCTTATTATTGTTGCCTATGAATTATTTTTATAGTACAATAGTTTAACCATTTTTATTGTACTAAGTACTTACTTGTTTTATTGACTTGATGTTGGATTTCTTGATGATGTTGGTTGGTTATTGGTTTGCATAAATAATAAATGCAATTGGCTTTTACCTTTCGTCACTCAGCCGTCATGAGTGAATATTTTGACTACCAGTAACCTATGTAGGACTCATGCCTATTTGCTTACATTATTTAATTTTATACTAAATAGTAAAAGAAGTAGAAGAAGAAATATAGAAGAATTGTAGTGTAGGGATGTGTAGATTAGGGCAGTATAGTGTAGGGGAGTGTAGTGTCTTATTCTCACCGCATTATTAGCTTTCGCGTGTACAATGCACGTTTGTCGCATTGCTGCCTATAATACAGAAAACTGAAAATCGACAACGATTTTCATATCCAGTTTTATTTGTTCGTTAAGTTTCCTGCGCTTTTCATTTCATTTCTGTTGCTCTACTATTCTTCACTTCACTTCCCTTCACTTCACTTCACATCACTTTACTTCTTTTCACTTTACTTTACTTTACTTTACTTCACTTTATTTGATTCTATATCCTTTTAGTTTTCGGTTTTGTTTTTTTTGTTAATACTCTTGTTATTGTTGTTATTGGTACTGTTACAGTTACAGTTACAGTTGTTCTTGTTATTAGGTTTATAGTAGTGACTCTAAAAAAGGCACCAATTCCATATTCTGTTGCCATCGTAACGAACACTTTTACCATTATTGTACAACAAACGCAAAACAAACAATTCATAAAACCCAAAAAAAAAAAAAAATCGTTAAAAAGTGTACTACTGAACTTAGCAACAACTACAACAACTAAAACTATAGATATGTATGAATAGTGTGTTTTTTTCTTTTTTTGATGGTGATGATAATTATAATGATAATGATGACGATGACGATGTAGACGACGATGATGACGATGACGACAAAGAAAAAATGGCTCCAATCCAATTAAAACCAAGAAGTGAACATATTTTTGGAAACAAGAAATCAATTCTTTATACTACTTTACATACAAATAACAAAAATATTGTACTATATATAGTAGTAAATATGGCATGGTTTATTTGTAGGCCAATTATATATGTACATTTGTATATATTTACCATATGTCATATATGTATGTATATTATATATGACAACGGTTGGAATTTTATCGACCAACCCCAACTACAATTATCTTTATTAACTTTAAATGTATTAACATATAATAGTTTTGCGGTTGAGCAATCTTGACGCACAGTGAGAGTTATAGGACGACAAGAGTTTTTGGACTGAACTGGTTTCCATTTACCATATACTAATAAGTCTTAAGGGTGCCTGGGGCTACTGACTAATAGTTCAAGGAATGCATGTTTCCTACCAAGACTTCTATCGTAGATGTGGAAATGAAGAAAACTTAGAATGCATCCAAAATCCAAGACAGACCGATTTCTTTGGGAAGCCTTTCTTCACAAAATAAACCTAATCACTCTTGTATATTTGACCCTTGTGAATTTGTTATTACATATTTGTGAATTATTCACATTGCTTTAAAGCTAAACCTTTACAAACTTCCATGGCATAAGAATAGATACATATGTATATCATCTTAAATGTATTAATGAAATATTTGTATTTGATTTTAATGAGAATTGAAATACAAAATGACAAATCAAACATCTTAGATTTTGAAAATCAGATTCTAAGATAAGATAGTCTAAAATTTCATGCAGAATCTTAGTTTTCTTATAAGCTTTGGGAAAATTCTGGCTACTATATAAAATCAAAAATCTACTTCCTGCTTCATACTTTCTTTGATTGCAATTTTATAGAATACTTTTTTTTTTTTTGCGGTTGGGGAGGTCGAAAATGCCTTCACATCGTCAAGAATGCCGTCGCACCCCCGGTATGTGGTGTGCCACTAAAAACATCCCCCCTAGAATGCCTTCCGCATAACTTCAAGGTGGTAGCCTCTTCTGACTTCATATATCAGCTGCAGCACCTGTGTCCAGGCCCCGGTTCTTGTATCTTAAAATCTTTCCAGTGTAGTGAGCTACTAGTGTCCACTTGTGCCCATACTGTTTTCAAGCTCTTCGCGCTCTTGTTGCCATCTATCACATTCAAAGAAAGTGTGATTTGTATCGTCTACTTCTGCGTCCCCCTAGATGCAGTTTGCATTTAACGCTTTCTTATTTGGTGCAGGTATTTTCGGAAGTAGCCATGTCCCGATAACAGTTATGTGATGTAAAAGTTAACATCACCCCACTGTCTACTAAGCCATGGATTCACATCTGGGATAAGTTTAGCTGTCCATCTGCCTCTTGTTTCTGCAGCCCATCGCTGCTGCCACAACTGTATGGTTTGCGCTCTGACCGATTGTCTTGTTGCATTTGTCAGATTGTCTTTCTTTAGCATCCATATTGTCTGCCTCTCCTTTGCAAGGAGGTCTATTGGTATTGTGCCACTAATTACCAATACTGTTGCTTCCGATGCCGTGCGATAGGATATCTTATACAATGTTTGTGATCGTAAGTTTTAAGTAAGATATAAAAATGAAATGTCGGAAATGAAACGTATTACAGTTAACAGCAAACTGGTCTCAATTCTGTATACAATATATGTATACAGTAGATTTACCGATTATTGGAGATAACAACATAACAGTTGCAACATATCGTATGCAGACGATACTCGTACAACTATACTTGGCATGTCAGAGCTCTGAGATGAAGCTTTCTGCATTCTACAAACTCAACTTAAATCAACCGTTTGGCATTATAGTTTAATACCTGAAAATAAAACCATGAGAAGACTGTTCACAAATAACAATTTTCAATAATGTTGTATTACACCAAAATGTTGTTAACTATCTTGATTTCAAACTGGATAGAAGACTCACTTGATAAGCGGACATTACCTGAAAACGATAATGTTTAATCTGGGCACTAAGCGCTCACTCTTAACTTCACCTTGAGTATAAATTACTTATTTACAAAGCAATCAAAAAACCGGTGTGCAACTAATAATGCGATATGGCTGCCGAATTAAATGTTGAAATCATTCAAATGTTTCACTCGATATTCTTAAAAGGCTCCTTGTTATGTTAAAAATTCATTATTATTAGCGATCTTTGCATTAAAAACATTGAAAGAAGAAATCGCTATAATAACGTACACATTAACACGAGTCGCTATCAATCTCTCAGATAACAACTGCCACACGAGAAAACTGAAATGCTATCACACTTTAGATTTACTTTTTAGAATATAACATTAACACATAATACAATAGACTTATTCAATAGCCCAATTTGCGCTCTTGCTATTTAAGTTTCTCTGAGCAAATTTAGTAATTGTCTCATCTCATGGAAAGTTTTTCAAAGAAAATTTAAATGAATTAAGTAAATTGCAGATCCTAAAAACAAATGTCTTGTGTTTTATTTTTATTTTTAAAGATGATATTATGATGATTTTTGTTAATTTCTAACTAAGCAAATTCTAATAATTATGTGGAATACTTAATAATTTTTTAATTACATATTAGACCCCCCAATCATTTAAATTGGTTAGTTTGTTGGATAATTCAGCACCACTTCAGCTTCAAGAGAGGAAATCAATTTCCATACTTATGATTTGTTATGCTTTAATAATGGAATAACTTCCTTATACCATATATATATATACCTATATACATTTTTTTTTTTTTTTTTCCTTTAAAACTTGGCAATAAATTTGGCTTAGGACCTTCATCATTTGATTGGTTTCTAAGTCTAAAACAAAATACAATAAGGAAACAAATTATAGAGTTTCTTATTATAGACTCATAATCAATTTATTTTCATGGTTTGATTGCCTTGAAAGATGGAGAGGTTTGGAATGGACCTATTCTGTAAATGTATCCACCTGATTAGCCTTCTTAAGCTGTACCTTAATTTTAACATTTTTATCATATATGAGTATTTTATGTCATATTTCAATTTAGCATAAGAATCCACAAATTCGCTGAAAAATTCTATATTTCTTTACTATAGGTAGAAATAATATTGTAAATGGTTTACAACACTCAACAGACTTGTTGTGCATTTTAATACTTCCTTTCCTTTCCTCTCTTTGTAACAACAATTTTGAACGAATACAGAGTAATACATATTGTAATACATATAGTATTGCAATCAAAAGCAATCAATTTTTGAGATCGCTTCGAATCTCTATTGTGTAGACCATAAGCTGGTGTTCGAACATATAACCGGAAACATAAAAGAACAGGACGATAGCTCTGAACACTATACGAATACATATTTATTTTCTATAAATAGAGATAAGAATTCCGTGGTATATATGACAAATTTAGTCTCTGGATCAGTCAATATTTAATTTATTATTTTTTTTTTTTTTTGTCTTTTGTTGAAATGAAATGCCTTTATGAGTGAAGTAATAAGAAATCTTGTCATTTGTTTCAATTCTGTATCTCAAGATGTGTCTGTGTGTATTTCTATTGCCATATCCACAACAAACAATAAAATTTTTGAAAAAGCCACCAGAAAAATCAGAAAATCTCAATAAAGAGATTACAATTACACAACAACAACATGCAGCTTGTGTGTTGTACAAAAACAATTTATGAAAATGTTTATAACAACAATATGCAGGCAACCAGCACACAGAAACTCGCAATCGACTTAATTTCTAAGCAAGAGGGTACAGACGTAGACTGGACATAATATTTTTGAAGCAAATGTTGTATTGTTGTATTTTTTTTTTATTGTATTCTCTCTCTCTCTCTCTCTCTCTCTCCTTGTCTTTTTTTAAGAAGTTGCACTCATATTATATGTTAACATGATGTGTGCATTTAAAAAAAAGAAACAGCAAATTTGTAAGGTTCCAAAACCAAGGAAACCCTATTACTAAGCCTACGCTATACGTCTGTCACAAAGCAGTATCTCATGAACCGTAATAGGTAGACAGTTAAAATTTTTACAGAGTGTGTAGATCTATAGCCGCTATAACAACAAAAAATAAAATAAAGTGTTTATTGTATAATACCCAATAAGTATGCAACACTTTATTATTTTATACACAAATCTCATCATGTGCGCCATTTTGATCATTTATTCCATAGAAACATACTGCAAGTAAGTTGTTTTTGATCATCTCTCTAATATTCATCTTTAATATTAAAATGGGATAAAATCAAGTATGGTCACTGAAACATAAATACTCTTCTTTTCATTGGCTGGCAATATCGGTAAAGCATTTGACATAAGCTATAATAATCGACTAATGTAACTTATCTCAAAATTTTGATGGAAATGTATATAATTCTCCAAAAAAAAAAACCTTTTTGACAAATACGATACTTTCGGTCTCAAAGTATGTTTTTGGTAAGTTAATAAAAAAAGTAAAGCATACCCTCCAGGCATAACATATTTATATGTACATATGAATATTAATATAGCTTATGATTCAAGCAAACATGCTATAATATTAATTCTGTATTACCTCCAAAACTATAATGATTATCGCTATAAAATATTACGTATTCGTACCTCAAGCCGAGTGGAAAAAGTGCTTCGAAAGTTGGTTCAATCGCATGCAAGAGTGTATTGATCTTCAAGGAAAATATTTTGAAAAGCAATAAAGTCATTTTCGATGATACATATTTGTTATTATTTCTCTGTCTCAAAACTTAAGTAGCAACCCTCTTAAAATCAAAGCAATAAACTGTGTTAATCACATGATAAAACCGCTATAACAACCTAGTCATACAAAATAGAACTGCTTTAATGGTTTTTATCAACTATTTGCCAATTCGAATTGCTTCCAAATTTTAACAATAATTATCCCTATATTAAACATAATATTACGTATACGTCAAACAAAAATTTAATTTTATTATTCTACCACAGTAAATTCAAAATCCATTTCTAATCCCCAAGATCCATATTCGCTTGATTTTGATTTTATTCCTTAAAATTTTCCATTCAAATTGAATTTTGTTTAATTGCTTTATGATTTTTTAATATCTTTTTACTTTGCCACTTTAAAATAAATAAATATTTTTCAGTGGAATTTATACTTAAAGGAAACTGATTTTTGTCCCAAAAAAAAATGAACTACATAAATAATTTTCTTGAAAATATTGTCCATTATTGTTTTGATCAATTGATTGGGTTTTGATTAAAATTTAATATTTGTAATAATTGAAAAAAAAAACCAATCAACAAATATTAAGTATACGTATAACAGAAAACTGATTTTTAATATTTTATTTTAAAGTAAACTGGTTTAACGACTTTGTCTTACAAAAATGAACAATTTTAAATACTTTGATCAATATTTTTTTTTTTTTTTTTTTTTTTTCAATATTGAATTGATTTATTGCTTGAGATATTTTAAACATTTTTTTAACATAATTTGTATACGTAAATAGAAAAATTGATCTATGTGAAGACTTAAAAAGCAACCCTGGTGGTGAAATAGCGACTTACGAACAAATTTGCATTAAAAAGTCAATTCTGTAATTTCACACATATGATCATTTCACTCAAAAAGTTGGATCAATATATTCAAAAAATCTGCTATGATAAAAAGAAATTAGTGAAATGAAGGAAATTCAAGAAAATAAACATTACATATGTATATAAAGATTAGAGTTTTGCTGTACTGGAAAATAAGATAAAAAATGAAGAAAATTATCTCTCAATAACAGTATTAAGTTTATAAATATGTATTGTATACGTATATGTTTAAAATATATTGTACGAACTATGGTATATAGTACCGATGTAATAAATTTATCGAATCAGCGTTCGAGATCATTGGGGTGAGTTTAATATTCTTAAGTTTTCGGATTATCTTCCAATGTCATTCAATATTATCGGTAAGATCAGAATTTGATTGTATCCGCAGTGGTTTCTTCACTTACCATCAAATTCTACACATTTGTGCTTTAAGGTACAGAAGACATAAATAGCCGAGAAAGAAGGATGTGCATATTGAAATAGTTATCACTTGGATTATTGTTCTTACATGTCATGTGTAATCTTCTACATTAGTGTATATTAAAATACTTGAATGTTGCCTCTTGACAATACAGCACGCCCACCAGACCTAAGTGCCATAGAGATTGTTTGGGCTAGCATATAATGACTAGATTTATTCAAATTTGATTGAGTTGTCAATACAAAGGTTGCCATTTTAAAGAAGTCAAACATTTTGGAGCTAAATATGATTAATTTCATAAGTTTTAATGATTTTTTTACCATTTCAACACAAGTATATACAATAGACCTATCCGGCCTAAATTAAAAATACGCCCGGATATCAAATAATAAACAAGTATCCGGCCGTATATCGGATTTTAAAAAAATACTATATTTAAACCTAATACTGATACACCACACCACTCAGTTTCAAAGCGCACTTAGCAAATAGAAATAGTCTAACCAAAAATAGCATCAATGCAATTTTGAGAACATTTTTGTCCAAAAGACAAATAATGCTTACCGCAAAATGGAATCTATTTTTATCAGTCACTAGGATCGTGCAAAATTATGCTGCTCAAGTATGAGGATTTTCTTTGTTTGAAGAGGTGGATAAGTTATAACTTTATATTCTGAAAAATCTTTTTTGCATCTACCAAGTGACGCACCTTCGTACTGCATATACTTGGAAACAGATATGTTAAATGGGTATTTACATACGTTGGATCTGTTCCTGATATACGTATATAAAACCTTATTTGAATACACTGACAATAGACTACCGTATAAATTATCTATGAAGGTATTGTGGTTTGATAAAGTACAAAACCTTTTAAGCAATATACAATACATAAATATCAGTTTGGAAACGACGATGTTTATTAGAAACTCATGGATAGTGAATACTGGGTTGGTTATAGAACATAAAAAAAAAAACCTTAATAGGAAAAAAACAAATGTGGAACAGATCAAAAGTGAATGTTAATATAAAAATTTAAATATATTAAATGGGAGAAGTTATTTAAATATGAATTATGTAGATTTTAAAAGCAAGACTTGATATTATGATTATGATGAATGGACACAGAAATATGAATTGCTTAACTCTGCAATCTCAATGAAGTTGAAAATATATATATCCCACTTCCTAAGTGTACTTAAAAGAATTTGTTTCAAATATTTTGAAGAAATCGTGAATATATTAAACAGACACGGTCCTCTTCCTATCTCTTCCACATAACAAATAAAACCAATATTTTTTTTACACACTAAATAAAAATAAATACTTGTACCGTACTAAGGGCAAATTATGATGAATGAATACAGTTTTCTCTGCATTAAGAGGCAACAAATGATATCGCTTGTCTGCGTATACAACACCCTGCTTTCGAAAAAAGTCTTTCGCTGTATATGCTGCTGCAGGCCGTTGACAGATAAATTCTAGGAAACTTTCATAAGTTTGGGTCCTGCACAATATTAGCTGACCATCAAATGTAAGCATCTCGATTGTGACCAATACGCACTGACTTCAATTAATTTCCGTTGTAATCGTGTTTTTTTCCTTCATCGTGAGACTGAAAACAATCTTCAAACATAATGTGAGAATTCCTCCAATAAAATCATAGAAATTCATTTAAAAACACTAACAATGTTCTTAAAGGTAAAAGTGACATGTTTATTAGCTTTGATTTTTGAATTCAATAAATTTTGTTTCCTTTCATTTTACATTTTGTTTCGCATGCATTTTGCAATTTCTGAAGTTTTTTTTTTTTTTGTTTTTTTTTTTGTTTATTTTTAATTATTTTATATATAAGAAAATATTTAATAAGACACTACAATTGACTATCTGGCTATCTAGTAAAAAAAAAAAAAACTATTCGTTTCATTTCTAAACTAAGCAGAAATGGAAATGAAGTATTTCAACACAAACTAACGGTATTTTTTCAAAGAAAATATTTGATTTGTTAACCAGACTTTGTTTATATTTTGCTATCTGATTGTGTATATTAAGTTGTATATCTAATTGTAAACTAAAAACGAGTATAGATTTAAATGAAAGTGGGAAAAGAAAACATATTTGTCTAAAATACGCGAGCAATGGGAAGCAAAGGGACTAGCAAGAATGCACATATACAAAACTAGAAAGAAATGAACTGGGTAGGTGAAATAGTAAAATTAACAGAATTATATTAATAGACTTTCCAAAGTTGGTTGCTTTTGTATTAATATTCATGACACTATATATGTGTAAATACTTATGAATTGAATTCTATTTGTATTTTGTATTTAATTTTGTAAAAGTTCAGAAATCAATGAAAATGCATTACAATTTATGAATAATAAAACATTACAAAATATAAATATCAATTTATCTAATTTGGAATACTCGTAGAATGTAAGTTAGTTATTGTAGCATGCGACAATATTATTATGGCTAAAAGAGCAGCGATTTACTTACCATACTATAGTAGTCACATGAGTACATACATTAATCCATATATAGCTAATTATATATGTACATACATATATATATATATATGTATATGTATATAATATTATTATATGTATTACACTACATATGCATATGCATGTATATAATTGGTATAATGTAGAAATAAATGACAGTAGTGTGTTGTAGATGGAAAGAGGTCATGGTATGTGAGATGTAAAAGGTTAGGTTAGGTTCTGGTTAGCATAGTTTAAGGCATTGTCGGACAATGCAATAACATAATAAAAATGTACAATAAAACACAAAACGATAAAATGGAAAGAAGAGAGAAGAGAGAAGAAAGAAGAAAGAAGAGGAAAGCAAAGTCCAATTAAATTTGCATACTACTCGTACAATAATAAATGTCAATGGTGTTGAATGGTGTTGAATGGTATTGAATGGTATCAATCGTATCAATTGTATCGATGGTGCTGATGGTATCATTGGTATCCATGGTTTTGTTGATGTTGTTGTTAGGGGGGGGGGGGGGGGGGGAGTTCACACTCAAACAAAATGCCAAACCACTCAAAAACCCAGGAGACTCTGGTCCTTTTTGAAAGTTCCTCCCTTAAAACCTTTCCCT
>JBANCV010002070.1:0-10498 GCA_037040105.1 Amiota albilabris
GCATGGCCTGGCTAACCAGCACTTCCGTTCTTACGAGGAAGCCAAAAAATGGGTCGATGACTGAATCGAGGCCAAACCGTCCGAGTTTTTTCGCAACGGAATTCGAATGTTACCAGAAAGATGAGAAAAAGTAGTGGCTAGCGACGGACAGTACTTTGACAATTAAACATATAACCATTTTTCTCAATAAAGGCACTCCATCAGAACTCTGCCGCGTTGGTTCGTGAGTCTGCTACCCCACGTTGTAGATAAAGCATTGGATTCACCAGCGATGATGGACGGCGTCCTTGGCCTAGCTAGGATTACCAACTCCGTTATTAGTCGTTTAAACTGGTTTAGGTTCAAGCTTGGAGGCGCATCATATGAGAAAGTGTAAATGCCACTTACATCAACCCATGTTAAACAAGTATGAGGAGTCAGTACTCTACCCTATGGCATCTTCCGGTGAGTGACCCACATGGCGGACTAACAGGATGCGTCTGTCCCCACTTATGTCCCCTCATGCTGCGATATTGCTCAATAGGAAATTTTCATCGACTTGCTACTTCCTTAACTTCAACTGTCCTTTTGTGATCCGGGCAACGGGCACTGCCAGATATATGGTTTCCTACACAGCGCACATCTTGTCCGCATCATCTGTAGACATTACAGCGGGCCACCTATTCTCTGCAGTTTTGGGCCCGGTGGTTGTAGCCTCACCACTTGTAGCATCTTGTTGGCGCTGCACAATCACGAACTCTACAGGACACCCATCCGACTCAACCGCTGTCTGGTACTACGATGTGTTTCCATCAGGGACCCGTTTCAGTTCTACTAGCAACTCATTCTTGACGGAGCCATGGACATTCTCGTAGAATCTCCGCATAAGAAACGCTTTCGGCCGCCGTGATGATGAAGGAATCTGGCTTCGATTTACGGCCTTTTCCCTTTTCTTTCTCCATGGTGTATGTACGAGAGTAGTTCATTAAGTACCCGTGTTAGATGTTAAATGTAGACACCATTTTTTTTCAAAAAAATATTTATTATTTTTCAAAATAGTCCCCTTTTAGAAAGATACACTTCTCCCAACGTTCCTGTCATTTATTAACACCTCCAAAAAATAGAATTCGTTGAACTCTCCAAATACGCCTCTGTCTCGGCGATGACTTCCTCGTTTGAGCTAAATTTTTTTCCCGCGAGCCATTTCTTCATGTTGCGGAACAAGAACAAGTCCCAGGGAGCCAGATCGGGTGAATATGTGGGGTGCGGCAGCGATTCATAACACAATTCATGCAGTTTGGCGGAGACAATACCAGATGAATGTGCTGTTGCGTTGCCGTGACAACAACACCTTTTTTTCGGCAAATGCGGCCGTGTCTCCTTTAATTTTTTGTCGAAGCGGTTCAATAAATCATTGTATTAATATCCAGTGTTCTTGAATCCATGAGGATGACTCCCTTCGCATCCCAAAAAATTGTCCCCATGACCTTACCGGCTGATGGGATTGTCTTCACCTTCTTTGGTGCAGACTCACCGGAAGAAATCCATTGTTTTGATTGTTGCTTAGCTTCTGATGTGTAATGATGAATCCAGGTTTCATCAACGGTGACAAATCGACACAAAAAGTCCTTCGGATCTCGCTTAAATTGCCTAAAACACTGCTTCGTAGTTAACAGCCGCATCCGCTTGCTGTCCAGCGTGAGCAATAGCGGCACCCATCGGGCCGACAATTTTTTCACCGCCAACTTATCATGTAAAATATTAATTGCCGTTTCGGTCGACATACCTACGGCCTTTGCTACTTCGCGCACTTTCGTTCGACGATCAGCGAGAATCATGTCGAGGACTTTTTCAATGATTTCCTCGGTAACCACGTCTGCCATCAAAAACGGATGTTCGCCCACGTTTAAATTCGTTGAACCAATATCTAACTGTGGTCATATATGGCGACGTGTCTCCATAAACAGCATCCAACTTTGCTTTTATCTCATCGCATTTTTTCCCATCCAAAAACAAAAAGCGACTTACTGAACGATATTGCTCTTTTTCCATCTTAGCGAAAATCATGAAACATGTCTGGCTCGGATGGCTGCCAAATCGAAACTATTTTAACAATCAGTCTGATATTTGAATTAACGTCGTCTGATAGATGGCAGCACACGATGATAAAACTAACTTCACTCAGGAACGTTCTCTATCTTCAAACACGGGTACATAATAAACCCCCCTCGTATGTGTGAGTATTTGTATGGACATTTTCAGTCTCTACGAAATTCGTAAACAAAGCTTAATCTTTTGAAACGGGTTACTCAGAGAGCCGGTCAAAGGTAAACAAATTAAACTCATCGCTAAAAAAAAAAAAAAACCAAACTACTTGCCATTTATCAGAGGCCGTTGCTGAACATAAGGATTACAAGGAATTAGAAATTTAGTAGCTAACGCGCGATATAAGCTTGATACTGAATTTTAAATTATTAGACATATTAGATGGCGATGTCAAATTTTACTCTACTGAAAACAAAGATTTATATAAATTAATACCGAGCACATTGCCTTTCCAAAAAGCTATTGCACATCATCAACCTTACTTACGTATGTACTTCATTCATATATCTATTTATTTGTATTTAATGAAAAATTCTTATAAAGAAAGATGTTTATTTTTACATTAAGTTTTTGGATTAAATAATTTATAATTAAAACAGAATTACACAAAAAATCACAATAATACTAAATAAACTAACGCAGCGAAATTGTGGATAACAACAAAAAAATCTTATCATCAAAAGGCTGAAAATAAATTCGCATTTCATATTGTCCTGCACAAGAAGAATATAATTTCTATTTTCTAATGATAACAACAAATTATTATTATAATTTTTTTTGTTTTTTTGTATAGTTTCAACAATTCAAACACAACGCGCATGCAAAAAAAAAAGAAACAAATTAACTAATATTTTTTTGTCTTAATACGTGTAGTTTCATATTTTCGTACTGTGCTCAAATAAATTTTTTATGCATTACAAAAAAAAAAAAAAACATTCTATTAAAATTTTCTGTTTTTTGAGCTGAGTTGATTGAAGACTACTTAAAATAGATTTTATACTGCTCATTACCTTTATTATTTTACTGTATGTGTGTGTGTGTTTCACACATTTTTATTTTTAAAAGGCTAATCACACATTTCTTCTGATAGAATCTCTCAATAATTTCTAAATCCATTTTGTTTCTTGATTTTATCCTATTTTTGTTTTTATTTTTAGTTTTAACCTCGATTTTTATTTGGTTTCATTGCCAACTTTATATGGCCCGTACACGGTCATGCATGTAGCATCATACATTTTTTTTTTTTCAAAATTTGTAATTTATTGTATTTTCTATTTAAATTTTACTCTACTGAATTTTCCTTCAATAAATGTTATTTCCTATTTTTTTTAACTTGTTAATGCAAAACATTAATTGGTGTTAATTTATGTGTGAGTGTATGTGCGAAGGATAAAAAGATAGAATCATAGACATAGAAATATTTATCGAGCAAGTTTCTTGAGCTTAACTACAATACAAAAGAATTTTTTAATGGAATTTGGATTTAAAAATAAAATAAGCCAATTATTCAAATGTGAAATTATTCTCTGGCGATTTGGATCAATCAACCATTAAATTCATTAATTAATTTAAATTTATTTAATTGGCTGCATTAAGTTCATTCAAATTTTCGCCATATTCTTGATTTATCGACATTAAGAATAGGAAGGCCAATGCCAATAAACTCGATCCTAGTAAATCTCCCAAAGATGTTAAATATGGTATTGATGAGTTATCTGGATCTACTTTCCATTTCCACATTGCATGCACAATGATATGCGCAATATAAAGTAATAACATCACTTGAATTATACTGGCAAATAAATATGCTAGAACAAAGGCCACAGTTACCGTAGATGCTGACATATGAATATAATCGGCAGCAAAAATGAACAAAACATTGCCAGGAATTGACATAGCGATAAGAATTCGTGCGGTCTTAGCATAGGGTACTGAAATAAAAAAAAAATCAACAAGTTAATATCATCAATTGAACAATTACAATCATTCATAATTGGTACTTACCACCCTTAAAGAGAGCACGCCATGGCCATTCAAAAATCTTTGTATGTGGTGGTATGATGCCAATAATTGAGCTTTGATGAAGCATTGTTGAGATTTTGCTTGCCTGAACTGATACCAAATTGCCACCAATACCATTAATGATTGGTTGAAATACGACGAAACCTTTAAAGACTTCAACAGCAGCATCCAAAACAAGGCCACCAAGACTGTGTAGTAAGAAGAAAAAAAAAAACAAATACTTAATTTAATTTATCAAAACATAAGAACAAAAGCTTAGATTTTCTTTTTTTAAAATAAATAGTACATATAATATTGTAATTGGCTGTTATGCGTGTGGTATGAGTATCAATTTAATAATTTTGGGGATAAAGAAAAGTCAGAAAATCTCAATAAAGAAATTAGAACAACGCAACAGCAACATGCAAGCAACCAGCTTGTGTGTCGTTCAAAAACAAGCGAATGTACGAAGAAAACGAAAAAGCTGCGTTGTGTTCGCTTTTGTTCTAGTTTGTTTGCAAGAGGGAGGCAAATGACAAACGTAAACATGTCGTCTTCCCTTTACGCGTCCGATAATTTCACACATACATGCACATCTTCTAAGCATAGCTTGCTCATCTTATCAATTTCGGTATTCCGCGTGTGCACACAGGAAAAATATTGTATCCTTCTTTAGCACAGCAAACACTGCAAAATACATGCACTGTACATATTATCTGTACGTACGCATCCAGTTGCTTAACATAACTGATTACCATTGAATGTCGTACTCAATTTTTTGGAACCACGAACAATAAGAATGAGTTTTAATTCAGTTGGGAGAGCATAGCCATAGCGATCAATCGCTACTCACAACGATTGCAACAAGAAGAGTGTGTAAAAGAAGCATAAAGAAAGAAAGGAACAATACAAAAATTCATTGTATTCAGCCGCATTCAGTCGTATTCATTTCGTGTTTGAGAGCTATTGCTCTCACAACAACAACAGCAACAACTTCACACAAATGCAAATGTGTTTGTGTACGAACGAACACCTTAGTACAAAATACCATTCGGATTTAAGTTTAATTCAATTCGGCTCCGCTTCGTTTGAATGAGAACATGGATCATGTTCTTAGCTACATGCAGGCATTGGAAATCATTGCAATGAATTCGAATGTCACATTGATTCATTTCAGCTTGAATACAAAAAATGCCCTTTTAAATATATTCATACAGACGTCTAGTACATATTCATGGGAACATATTGAAATGAGAAATGTGAATGTACCTTTGCTCATGTTTAATGCAAAAGTTTCTGGTTGAAATACCAGAGGAACATAAATGCACAGCAGGTGGATCTAGTAAATTTAAATATATTTATATGTCTCGGTATCGATTGATCCGCTTTGAACGGGGTTACAGTTTCTATTTTAGACAAAGGCATGACCTTGATTTGACTTTTGAAGGGGTCAAAGATTTATAATTACATTTAAAAACAAAGTTTTTAATGCTGGTGGCAAACAATATTTTTTACTGTTCCCTTATTTGTGTTAACACTAAATAGATTGTTTTGTTCGCCAAATCCATTTATAAAGCAATTCGTGTCTATGTATAAGCCGCACAAATGCAATCTTTTAAATTAAAAAGGCATATCAGTAGGAATAATGGGGATTCGGGGATCAAGAACATCTTCAACTTTAAAAGGTCTTATCAATATTGTTGCTATAAGGTTACTAAATATTTTTTTTACGGAAAGCCGAGTGCCGTTGCAAAACTTTGACTGGTTGATATGTCGCAATACAAGGTGTGTGTTAATTTCAATTACATTACATACGGAGGCATCCTTGACACATCATGTAAGTTCATAAATTCTGTAGGGTAATTAAATCCACCACAGTGTCATGAATGTAGCATCATGCATTATCATAATAAAAGTGAAATATGAATGTATGCGTCTCACGTACGAAGCATGACGAAATATCCAAACGCTTTTGATATTTCATTATGCATGTTACTGTCTGAATTCTCTCTTTGACCATGCTGTCTCATTGAATGAATGGTCAATTCACAAGGTAAATACGTATGAAAGCGACAAATATAGGTAAGTGCTAACTTTCATGATATATTTGAAGTGATAAGACGTCAGTTCTTGTGAAAAGGAAATTATGCCGTCGGCTGTTGAAGAAGTTTTGTGTTAAAGTGGAGCAAAAAAAATGTGTTGGATTTAATTGAAGTGTATCGCGATTTACCGGCTCTATGCGACATAAAGAGCACAGATTTTAGAAATAGAGTGGTGAAATACCAGCAATAGAAATTCAAAATTCATTTCTTTTTTTGTGCCAATCTTTCATCCACATTATTTATTTTCTTTAATTGCTTTTTGTTTTCGTCTTCTGTCTTTTTCAGATACAGCTACAATCGCTATGAATATTTCGTCCGTTATTGATATTGTGTCATCCGCACATCTGCACTCTTTGAAACATGAGAAGAAATGAGCGCATGATCATGCTTCTATTACTCTCCATAAAACACACGTACACGAATGCATGACGCGTGACCGTGTGCGGGCCCTATAATATTAATAAGGCCCACAACTTCTTTGTCTTGCAGCAAGAATAGCTCGTTCACTCAGCCAGGTGCACTTCTTATGATTGGTTTTAATACTTGGAATATTTTTTGCAATCAAGTTTTCTTTTGACATCACCAAATTGCAAAATTCTCGTTCCCAATTTCCATCAACTGATCTGAGAACACCTCGATCGCGCTTTTTAAGAACAAATGTCTCGACAAATTGAAAACACTGAAATTAAAAAGTTTGTCACAGAAAAATTTTATTTTCAAGTGTTGTCAATTTTTTGTGGCCGAAAAAAATGAAATATAAAGGACACAGAAAAAACAATACAATTTAATTTCATTGATTTCAAGATTGCTCTGTGTTTATTACTTTTATGATGCTGATTTTTTTGTACAGCAGATGGCGTGTTCAGAATTAATATATGGCTGGTGCAATTTGTTTATCATAAAAGAGGTTTTTCACAGTTGTGGGAAGATCACGATGTGTCTCTAGTGTTGGTAGTTCTTAATTCTTAATATAGTGTTAGTAAATAAAAAGATGTGTACGATGTGACATATAGCCTTCATAGGGCGCATCAGATTTCGCTATATATACTCTTAGTATTTTCTACGAGAATGATAGTGTCTTTTTATTTGAGAATGTCTTGAGCAGGGTATCCTCTTCGTCACCTTCGTTGGCTGGCTTTAGAAGTTCAACTAAGATTTTGTGCTGTTTTTCTTCTTTTATATGGTAAACACACGATCGCTTGGTCTTTACTTCATATGCTCCAATATATGAAGTTTCCGATGGCTTTTTAACATTGGTCTGATCGTAGAAAAACATGAGTTTATATGTAGGAATTTAGTTTGTGATGAGTTGCAGGTTTTGGTTGTATGTTTTGAATATGAACTCGGAATTTATTTAGAAATTGTGGTTGTTGGAAATCCGTAACAATATCGCTGATAAATTCTCCTGGTAACCTGATTGTAGTATTAAATAACATTTCGACGGCTGACGCTCATATGTCTGGTTTGACAATTGTTCTGAGACCTGGTATGACTGTTGGTAGTACTTTTAACAATGGGAAATATTCAATGATGCATTCAAGACTCAATGCCATCGTTCAATCATGTCGTTTGCTGCTGAATGATATGGTGTTGTTTATATGCGTTAAGTTCTTATCAGCCGTAATAAAGATGATTTGACATCAGCTATTCGGAAACTCCATTGCAGGGATCCCCAATGACCATTACTTAAATGCAGCCGTTTGACCGTTTGAGACCGCACGTGTTGATAACTGTTGTTTGCTGCATAAAGGTGAAACTCATTGGAGTTGCTGTTAGTTTAAAGTCAGTTGCTGAATGAGGAACTACTGGACAACAGATCCTGAGGCAACGAGGAGTAATAAATTACTGTTGAGGTCACGAACATATATGCAGTATTAGCTCTTGCTTTGATTTGTTGAGCTGCCGTCACACAGTGAACCAACCAATCTGGTTAGCTAACTTAATTCAAATTTTGAAGTTTTAAATTTTCATTTTTCCTTTTCCAATTGATTATCAATACTCCAATAAGCTTAGTATAGCTTTCTTAAAAGTTTTCCGATATTATATTGTAATGAATACCTCTGCGCTTTCAAACACAACACATGTTCTATCACGTGTGTTACACTAAATTCCCGCCTTTCTACTGTTCCCGTGGAGATTTAACTTTAAAGTTGCATCCAATCTTTAAACTGAAGCCTTGGAAACTACTGATTGATTTGTGAGCAAAAAACTGTTGTTTTAATTCTCTAAGCTATGAGTGAGCACCAACAAAGTTCGTTGTGCTATCACAGTAAGTTCGCTGTGGAATTCCTCTACGAGGAATGAAGCGCTTTAAACATAAAATAAAAATATTAGTTGATAAGTCCGATATTAGCTCTACATGAACAGCTTTCGACGAGAAACAAATGAAAACTGCTAAGTATGTTTTATAAGGAACTACGAAACTGATACGATGTTAAAAATAGTCCGCATAAATCTACACCAACCATTAAAAAAGGTCGGTGTTCCAAATATCTGTCACTTGGAAGTAAACCCATTACTTTCTAAATTAGTCGAAATATGTAGTGATAGCAATGGGTACAATGTCTAACTTCATTCCTCAGAACTTCTCGAGCACTTACCATCCATATTTGGAATCGAAGACATCGAATTAGTGCTTTTGGTCTAGCAGTGAATTCTGTGTACAATAAATGTTATTTATCTCGATCTAACCGTCTTTCTTACTGCAAAAACCGTTTCTTTACATTTTTAAAGGAATATCCAAGATCATCAAATGACCATTTAAATGGCAAGCAAACTTGTACACGCCCTGCATCATAAAACGTAGTATTTTTGAAGAAATGCTCTTCACATAACTGCTCTTCTTCTCTAATATGTTTAACATTCGATATATGAATATCACAAAAAACGACGCTAAGTTTCATCCAAATTTCAGGATTGTGCCACATTGTATTTGAATTTATTTGACCCTACCTCTTCTTAAACTTTGCCTCCAACAAGAGATTATTGAGTAAACAACTTAGGCCATTGCCCAATGAGATTTTTCCACCTGTTAATAAGTCAAAAATTCTTTAGTGCTAATCAATAAATTTATTTTATGTGGTTTATAGGAATATGGGTGCCCTAAGTCGAAATCATTTGGTTTGTTACGATTTGAAATATCCATACAACGTTCAGGTTGACTAAATGGAATAAATTTCGCTGTGAAATAGATTTTGTCACACAATTTATTCCACTCATCAGCCGATATTCTTAATTTTAACTGTGTGTTGCCATTAATTTCATCTGTGTTCCTAAATTTGCTATGCCCGAAATTTCATGCGATTGATGCATAAACTTCAGTGGTAAGCATTTTGGAAATTGCTCAGTTATGAAATTGACTTGTGACCCAGAATCTAATAACGCTCGTGGTGGTTGATACACTCCTTGCGTCTTGTGTTAAGGCCACTGTTGTTGAAATTAGCGAACGTTGAAAATGTCGCGAAAGTATTGAACCTGTATGATTTATTTCAGTCCGATGTTCTCTAATTGATTTCCTATATTCCGATTTGAAGTAGACGATTCTTGCAAAGTGGTACGATGTAATGTGTTCCAAATGTGACGATGAAAGCTTGGATCAGATTTGGACATTATAGGGACCTTAAATAAATTAGAGATATATTCATTAAATATGAGCCCTTTTTTATCATAGCGATCAAGCAACATTGATAAGGCTTTGTTATAATTTTCTTCTGCTATTTGAAATTGTTCACAGATGCAGCTGACACAAAAGAGGAAAACATTGCAGCGGGTCGTACTCATACACGAGCATGTTATGTTATGTTGGCTGATGCGCAAAATGCAAATTAGTCTTTTTTTCTTTTTGTTCCTTCTATAATTGCATTCACCGCGCTCAGTCGTGTTCGTTTTTATGCTTGAGAAGTGAAATAAATTCATCTTACACAGAATAAAAACATAATCTGTCGCAATAATAAAAATCCATTAATTAAACAAATAAAATAACACATACATGTATTTGCATTTGCAATCTTATCGATTTGTCTCTGCTTATAATTTTATGATCATTTGAGAAACCTTATGTATTATAATAAATCACATGTATTGGAAACACAAATTAATAATGCGGAATTTACAAGAGATGGCGCTACTCATGCTATAAGCAGTTGGCAATGTTGTCCTATACTCCATTATGCAATACATTTGACAGCTTCAATTTCCAGTATGTAACATTTGCTTGAAGTGTAAACAACATATTTTATTTCGCTCTCAATATGTCTAATTTCGTACCAACAAAACAACATTTGCGGGAAGTTCTCGTTTACTTCTTTAAT
>JBANCV010002072.1:0-10490 GCA_037040105.1 Amiota albilabris
TTTGAAGCATCGCGGGTATTTAGCCTTGCCAATAATAAGCAGTTTCAACTTTGCTGTTCCACTGTAATTGCTTGCTAGCCTTCTGTCCTTACTTTTTTTCCTCCAACAAATTTTTCATTTTTAAAGGAAAGAATCCTACATATAAACATTCACAAAATAAGCCAGTTTCATCGGCATTAAAGATGTCATATGTCAAGCTTCTATATCCACTATACCACCCTCACCACAAACGATCTTTCCGATAATGTTATTTTTCACTTTCGAAGAACTTGTGCAATTCTTGTTCCAAAAATTAGTCGGAGAGTTCCAAAATATCTCTTGAGGGTTCAGTCTAAAGACAATTCATAATCGTTGATGTACACTAAAACTATTTATAGCGTAGTGTTTACAAAAATTCATTACAGAGGAAGTTATTTTATATAAAATATCAGTTTATGTGCTTGAAATTCGTTGTTACAAAGAGGTAATTCGCTGCAGAGGAATTCGCTACAGAGAAGTACAAATATTGTACACGAATAAATTTAAAAAACCGTTGTGTCTTTCAAGTGACTTCGTTACAGAGAATTTTTCGCTATTGAAGAAGGTTCGTTATAGTTGAGTTCCAGTGTATTAATTTTTCACTACAACATCAAGCAGCTGTTTTCAGTTTGCAACACAGTTCCTTCTTCATTCACAGCACTGTTTATTTCGGCAAAACGAGAAAAATTGAAAGTTGCTCACCATGCGTTGATACATTGGTGACAAAAAATCTGTTTAGTTTGCTTCATACGATTCCAAACAATTAAACTTTCTTTCGCGAAGCATTGTTAGCGGATTTGTTGACAACGAGAACTTTGTATTTTCAACTATATTTTTTCTATTCCAGGTAAGTAACTTTCTGTCAATGTCATCAAACTTATACCTTAAATGAATTCTTTTAATGTTTGAATGAAATACAATAATTAACTGAAAATAAAGATAGAATAGTTTTTGTATGTATGGTTTTAATAAATCCCATACTTGTTATCGGCCTATTTCAAAAAGAAATAGTACTCACACTTTCTGGTCACCTTGTATTACTAGATGGTCAGGCCTAGTAACTGATTACTTACTATTGATTATGTTTATTATCTCGTAAAATTCCCCAAGCTTCTGTTATTTATTTTATGTGTTTTATCAATAAAAAAAGAAAAAATATACATGTTCCTCTTTAAGTTTTCAACATCAATTGGGTTAACTGCGTTCATAATTTTATATACTTACATATATTTTTTAAAAAAATTTTTTGTTTTTACTTTGATGGTTATTGTTTTGTATATTTGGTAAAATTTTCTTGATCATCTTATTTTATTTATTTATATATTAATGTATATTTGTTAAAATTTTTTTTATAAATATTGCCTGCTATTTATCTCATACAAAAATAAATTTTATTCAAAAAAAAAAAAAAAAAAAAGAATATGCAATAATAATAAAGTAATAAAAATATACAATTTTTTTTTTTTGATATAAATTAATAATAATAATTTTTAATTTTTATATATATAAATATGCAGTATAATATATAATACAATATAATAATTTTAATATATGTAGGATTTAGTTTTATTTAATTTAATTTAGTTTTATTTGATTGTAATTATACGTAATAATCGTCGATCATCACTTGTGGTGTGTGTTCGTTGCGCTCACAATTCATACTATGCGTTAACAGCATATCATCATCGTCGTCAACGTCGTTGTTCTTCATCTTCTTTTTTAAATCATCTCTGCTTGTTGTCGTCGCTGTTGTTTACATCTTTTTGCTTAAGAATATAAACACCTACCCCACATTCGGCCATCCTGCTTACGTATTCGCCTCGAATACTTCGTTAACGTCATCATCGGCATAATCAACCCATCATTTCATAAATTCTGCACAACTAGTAGAACTCTTCGGACCTTCAGAATTGCCAATCTTTTGTACGTCATATGAATTGTTTGCTTTGACTCTTGTGGCTAAGTACTTTGGTTTTAGTTTTAGTCCTCCACCAAATTGGGTTCTTTTAATTGCCACAATGTGCCCAATTGTATACTACCTCGCATGTTTCGTCTCTAGTTGTATGTTTTTCTGTTCTCTTGCTGTATCCTTAGAATTTGGTTCTTTGCTTGCTTCCGTAATTCAGTGCGATCGTCCGTAAAAATAGTAATTTCTTCTTTTTCTACTAATTGACGTAATTCCAAATCATCTTTTGTGCGCATCTTGACTCCTACTAATAATTCAAATAGTGTTTAGTGAATGCTTCTCGCATACGTAGAGTTTATAGCCTGTTGAATTGTCACCTAGTCTATACCTTTTCGTAGAATTTTGTTTTATGTTTTAAAGTCTTGCGACGTGAAAGCGGCGCCTCTATGGGTTATGAGACGTGCTGGGCTGCCGAACAAAACACTTTGACTACATAGGTGTGATATGACCTCGTTCGCTGTCGTCGATTTAATTGGATACAACCGACGAAATTTTGTGAATGCGTCCACAACAACCAGTAACTCTTTATACTGTTGACATGTAGATTCGAGTGGACCCAAAAAATCTACGTGAAATGTATGCAGCAGGACTTCTCCTTTCGAATAGAGGGTGTAATACGCCTTCTTGTTTACCTAGCTTACGGTTGTTTAAAATACAAGGAATACAACAAGCAATGTATTTTCGTATTTTTTCATCTAGGTCGTATATGTAATACTCTTTTGTTATTAATTCTTTGGTTTTTTAACGGCAAAATATCCTCTATCGTGGGCTGCGCTGCTGCTTTGTTTCTGCATGTTTGCCGGAATCAGTAACAGCTCTTCATCTTTGACCATTCTGTACGAAACATGAGATTTCAAAAAATTGTCTTCGTGTCTGTCTTGAAGGATATCGATAACGGTCTTCAGCTTTTCCTCTTGTAACTGTGCTTTTTCGATGCTAGTCGTGATATTCTCGCCTTTGATAATTAATATCGGATATCGACTTACCACGTCCACATGTTTCATGCGCGTTCCTGATCTGTGTTCGTCCACGTAGTCGTATTCTTGTCGGAAAAGTATCTATCGAGCTACTCATGTACCGAGATCTTTCTTTTCTAATGTCTTCATAAATTCGTTACAGTCTGTTACCATTTAGAAACGAGTTCCCAACAAGGATACCCTAAACTTAGATAACGCTTCAATTACTGCACGAATTTCAAGTTCGTAGTTGTAAATTTTCTTTGTATGTCTGTAGTTTTCTTGCTCGTAATAGATGGGATGCAGTTTACCGTCGTCGGGTGATTTTTGCATCGACACTGCTCCGAATCCGTCAATAGATGCATCTGTATGCAATATGCAAAACTGGGTTTTCTGACAACATTTCCTTTATAGTCTCAAACGCATTTTCTTCTTGAATATCCATTTTGGACTTTACGTTTTGATTCGTTAAGTCTGATATTGGCTAAGCAACATTCGAATAATTTCGGATGAATCTTCTAAAATAACGTGCTAGACCAAGAAAACTCACCAGCTGCTTCGTCGTTTGGGGTGTTCTAAATTTCGAAATGGCTATTATTTTCTCAGATGATGGACGAATTTTCTGATCTTCAATTATATAATCTAAAAACTTAATTCGTTTCTCCAAAAAATTACATTTCTTCAGATTTAGCTTTAAACCATAATCATAATAATGTCATCGATATATGGTAGAGCGATACCCCTGCTTGTCAAATTTCGAAAACCTCCAATTATGTGCCTTTCGAAAACTCCTCGTGAATTTGTTAGACCGAATGGTACTCTGCGAAACTGGTATTCACCTTTCTGTGTGACAAACGAAGTGTACTTCCTGCTCATTTTCGCAACCGGCATATGAAAAAATCCATTCTTCAGGTCAATTGTGCTGAACAAGTTTTCATCTTGTAAACGATCAAAAGTGACATCGGGAAATGATCTTTGAGAAATACTGTATTAATTCTGTGGAATTCGATACATAGTCGAGGAGATCCATTACTTTTTTTTTACCAGAACCACTGGACTCGAAAATTCTGAAACAGAATCCTCGATTATACCATTACTTACCCATTCGTTTACTTGCGCATCCACTATAGCTGTCTGGGCTAGTGGTAGTCGTCACGGTCTCGAAAATATTGGCGTCTCGTCTTTTAAAATTATCTTCATTTCTATGTTCGTTGTCTTTTTTTTAGTCGGTTCATAGTTCGCTATAATTTCCATGACCTCTTTCTTCGCGTTTATGTTTGCATTTTCGTTGATATTTAAATCGTTTTCATTTACTACTGCGTCGATTTTCATTACGACCACTTCCTCGTCAACTTTTTCCTCTTCGATCATACCGTCGCGGTTTATTGTCACTTCTGCGTACAGGCATAATTCTTCACCAATTAGTACCTGCAAATCCAAACAGTTAGATGGTACGACATAAAAATTAAGTTTAAACGAATTTCCGTCGATTATGATTTCTTGTTTGAAAATTTTATAGTGTTGTCATTACGTCTTTCTCCAAATCCTATCAACTGTACATCATCTTTGACAAGTTTCGGCTTCTTCAATTCCTTATATAGGTGCGTTGAGATCAAATTAAACTTACTGTCAATGTCAAACAACGCCACAAATTTTTGTTCACCATACTTACTTTCTTGTTAGTTTGACAAATTTTCTAGAGTTATCGAAGAAAGAATTTTATGATTTTAATATATACTTAAATTTGCAACAATAGGTTTTGCACTGCAGCCGGGATCTTCGTTTGTTTTTAATTTGTCAATTTTTATTAATCAGTTCTGATCAGTTATCAACTGATATTAAAAATGAAGAGACAGTGACGATTTAAATAAACAAAATTGTCAACAAGGGCATACATTATGTTTTGAAGCCAATGTGCTTTGTGTTCAAGGATATGTTATGCTTTTTTATTATTGTGTCAAAAAAAAAAAATATACAATATATATTTTTTTTCGTTTTATACAAATCTCTTTTTCTTTCGATTATTTCTTTTTTTACGACTTAAACATTTAAGTATGTCAAAATTGTTGTGTTTACAATAATATCACTTAATGTTGTCATTTTTATATATAAACATTTTGGTTTTTTATATTGTTTTAATTGCGTACATGAGTGTGTGTCATTATTACTTTTGTCTTTTTCTAATCTTGTTATTTCTTTTGATGGCGTTATTAACATTGCAGGTTTAGAAGTACAGTTCTAATCATAATCTATTTCATCCATTTCCATGTTTGTTGAACCATTTTCGTTTTACCATTATCAACATCTGCATCTCATCATTTTCAACAATTGTTTTGTTTCATTCTAGATCAGTATTCAGACTTATCCTCTTCAACAAGATATTGTGTATCTCTGCCAGTGTCTGCAGATGGATCCAGTTCTCTGGCACGCAATTGCAGTTGTGGATATGATTTGTGCGTTATACTAATAGGCGCCAATATTGCCGACACTGGTTCAATAAATGGACCTGCTGCTTTTGATTTGGAGGGATCTTCTGGCACTTCATAAATTCCTTAAAAATCAACAATCGGCAACAGGAAAAGAAAGGTAGAAATTAAATTGTAAGTATATTGTTATGTATACATATCACTCATTTACTTCAAGACTATCATAACTCAAAAACAGCTTTTCGAGAAAATCACATTTAAAGTTTTCAATTTCCTCATAAATTAGCTAATTATAGGAGAAATACTCTCTTCTCACACGGAGAGTATGTAAGCCATTTATTTGAAATACACAATAATAAAACATCATATAACGAATAATTCTGCATCGTTAACTCAAAAATCTAGTATTTGGAGTTATTACAGTCTTGAAGTAAATCAGAGATACATCAAATGAAAACAGAGGAAAAATGGTACCAAAGCTATTTATGCTAGGAACGTAAAAGATAAAAAGGGTTTTAATTAAAAACAAAATGCTTCATTTAATTATTTAAGGAAATGATAATAATATACACTTAGTTCTTTTCAGAAACAAAAAGGGTATAGGCAGGTATTGATGGAAAAAGTGCACCCAAAGATTTTTCCATTTTGAGTTTGAGGTTCATTTCTGTATCTAATAAAACAAATTTTGGAGATATTTAAAACACATATTTCTCGTGAATTACTCATTAGAAAAAATCCTCAGTCAGAAATGCTAATAACAAAAACAGTGAGAATAATACACACTAAACAAACGGGATCTTTACGGTTAACTCAAAAAGAATAACAAAAATGTACAAGTGGTTGGTTTGGTGTCAAATTTTTGCAATTACAATATTAAAAGTGTACCACGAGGGGAAAAATTCCATGAATCGTAATGTTACTTGTCATTTTTCCATTTAAATTAAGAACCAGAAATTTTAGTGCTACAATATCTTCCGTTTTTGGTTTGCCCGTGAACACATGGTATCTGGCTACTGTGTTGAAGTAGTAACCTCATTTGAAAAAGATGTTTTGCCTCTGTATTTTGGAGTTGATGTCGACAGTAGAGAAACGTTACTCACGATTACGTCAAATCCAGTTAGAAAATTGAATGAATTAGAAGATGACCGGTTGATATTTATTTGAAACAAACATTCGCCACCAAACCATTTACGATATGCAACACATGGTTATAGACATGCTTTGGCCATATAAACGACGCTGAAATCATGAGAATCATCATGAGTGATCCCAATAGTCTAATTAAATTACTGAAAAAAAAGATGATATTTTTGTGGTAGATCGAGGCTTTCATGATTTAATAGAATATTTGGAAGAATTGGGATTCAAAGTGTTTATGCCCGCTCTCAAGGTAAAACGAAAACAGCTTACTGCAGAAGAGTCAAATCAATCTCGTTTCGTTACTAAAACGAAATTGAATAGTTGAAGCAGTGCATGGCGATTATAAACAAAAGTTTAAGCTTTAGATCACAAGGGGTGAGCATCATGTCCAGCATGACTGTTCATTATTGGCGTGGTGTCCGTGGCGTTTTTGTGCTACTTCGAAACGTGGCCAAAATATCCTCTGGGTTCAAATAACCCACATTATTGGCTGTCGAAGCCATACCTTACGATTTACTAATTACCTTTATAATTGGTTGTCACTGCTCCAGATTTCCAACGGGGGTGATCCAAAATTTAAATATAATGGCCCAAGCTTTATTACAGATGAGATTAAAGCTCGGATCAGGATGAACTTTTCAACAGACGATCTTAAAGCACGGATGAGGATTATCTTAAACTAGGATAAAAGCTTTTTTGGTAAGCTCTATATTATCAAAGCTTGCATTAGATAAAAACAACGAATTTAATGTTATCTAAGTTTGCTTTCAGATAACAAAAACAGTTTCCAGCAAGCTCAGCAAATTACGTTTTGTGTACATTAAACACTCTCTTTGGACAAAATAAATAATACTTAAGTGCGCCTGGAGTCGGTACTTTCAGATATGACCGATTTAACGGCACCACTTCGCAAATTATATTATATATATTAAGGATTTTTAAACACTTTCTCACACAATTTTAATAAAAACTCGGAACTTAATAAAAACACGTGTATTCATGTCTCTAGCTATATACCAAAGAAGCTGTTAGTTGAGAGCAGTGCGGGTAAGACAAGAACTGCAGCTGGCCAGCAGACGTTCAGTCCTCCAAGCTACAAAGAAAACCGCCGAAGCCTCCAGTAGCGATGGCGATTAAAATGCTAGAAAAGACGCAGGAGTGGACAAAAGTTCTAAGTCAAAGGTAATAAGGAAATGGCCTTCGATCGAAGCCAGATGCCCTCATTATTAAGCTTCAGAGGATACGTCGTATGTGGATATCCTGCGAAAAATCCGTAGCGATCCACTGTACGACGCACAAGGAATATTGCCAGAGCGACGGTTGAGAAAACGCTAGGCCATGCTGCCACATCTGTAGCTAAAAAGCACTTAGTGACGATCCAGCTTAAAGACCTGGATGAGATCACATCCCCTGCGGAATTGTGTGATGCCCCGCACACACAATGCGACATACGCCATCTGGATGATTCATTGGTCCAGAAAAAGGGTTCGCTGGAGCACTCAGGTAGCACACATTACGCTGCCAGTTGCTGACGCTAAAAAGGTGTTGAACCTGCAACGAGTTCGCATCGGATGGGTGTTTTGCAGGGTGCGTGATTGTGCTGAACCCACAAGATACTACAAATGTTGGGCCTACAACCATCTAGCTCTAAACTGCAAGGAAGGAGTTAACCGCAGTAACCTTTGTAGGAGATACGGACAAAAGGACTATCGCCCAACTAAATCTTAACCACTGTGTGGTTGCGACAAACGATATTCGAGCAACAATTCAATCTTGTTGTGCAAACAATATTGCAACATGGGAGTACATGAATGCATCTCAGATGCAACGTCCAAATCCGCCATTTCGGGCACGGACGGAAAGATTCCCAAAAGCAGAGTTCAGACTTCTCATTCTAGTTTCCCATAGGTTAAAGTAAACAGCATTTACTTTTTCGCTTGCTATGCGCCTCAAAGCTTGGAATTAAACCATTTTGAATAGCTTATAACGGAGTCCAGGACAAGAACGCCGACGATCATCACAGGCAATTTCAATGCTTGGTCAAATATATGGCATAGCAGGTTCACAAATCAAAGCGGCAGAGTGTTGATGGAGTGTTGAGCTCTTAAATGATAAGACAGTTCATTTATAAGGATATTGATAGGCGATCAGCTATAGACAAGATGTTTGATGACATGGAGCATCGGGGATTTATACACAAATAGTGATCACCGTGCCATAGTAATCGTCGTAACATCACACTCGAGGGGCAGGACACTGCTATCCTCCACCAAAATCAAAGGATGGAGAAACCGGGTGTTTGATGAAGACATTCTTACAAATATGCCAAGATTGTTTAACTGTCACCGGCATGTCAAAGTTCAGGCAGAAAGCATTTCGCTGAACTCAGGAAATGTTGCAATCAAGCTCGCAAAAAGGTGTAAAACTTCTCCAAACTGGGAGTTAGTACGGGAAAAATTCAGGACGCTACAAAAGTTTCTGTCGTAGGCACTACGGTCGATTAAAGACAGTTCCGATATTGAAAGGCCTATAAGATAGTAATGAGCAAAAATCAAATATGAGTTAAGGATCCTCAGCGCCCACAGACATCAGACCCCAAGCTGATGGATAATGTGACTACTACACTTTCCCTTTCTATGACAAAATGGAGCTCACCGACAAGTCTTCCAGCACAGCAGAAGCTGACACTGCATGCTTCGCCGAAGTAACTTTCCATGGCAAAACACAGAGCCTAGTCCAGCTGCTTAAGCCTAATAAGCAACCGGACTATCGATCTGCGTACCGACCCCTTTGCATGCTTGTCTCACTTGGCAAGATTCTGGAAATTATTATAGTGAGTCGTCTACAGGTCAAACTGAAGAGACCAAATGCTATGTTCGATGCTTAGTTTTGATTCCGCCGTGGAAAATCTACGGTGGACGCTATCAAAGCAGTAATGGATATAGCGCGTAGTGGGGTAAGTGAAAAAAGATGAAAAGGAGTATTGCGCCATAGTTACTCTGGACGTCAAAAATACCTTGAACATGCCAAACTGGTCGTGTATCATTCTGTCACTAAACATGTTGGGTACGCCAATGTAGTTGATGCTTGTAATGGCTAAATATACCGCTAACAGAGCAATGTATTATAACACCGATGAGTCTTTCCATAGGCGGGATTGGGTATGTTGACGATATTGATATGATATTGGTGGTGGGCAAACAAATGAGCTAGTACATACGCGGTGCCAGTGCAGCGAAGCTACAGTCCGATCAATTAGTTGGATGAATCAGGCGCAGTTAGTTTTGGCAGCAGAGAAGACAGAAACAGTTCTCCTTACTCCACGGAAAGTACGCGAGGAGTTCTCGTTTCAAATATGAGACTATGGCATAGACCCTCAGTCATCCATCAAATACCCAGGGACTCAAATTCAAGCAATATTGACTTTTAAAGAGCACCTTACAGTTGTAAGGGTGGAATCCTTATCACGAATAATTTCAAACATAGGAGGACCGCAAGTCAGCATGCGAAAGCTGCTAGCCATGGTGGCTGGCTCCATCATCCTCTATGCGGCGCCAGTATGGACAGATGTAACATGGAAGAGCTCATTGATAGCAGGTATTCGGTCGATCCATGGGTTAAGTGCTCTGAGTGTGGCAAACTGTTTCCGTACAGTATCAGATGTCGCGATCGAGGTAATAGCATTGATGCCGCCGATCGACGTAATGGCACGTGAACTGAATCGTACTTACGATACCGGCGCTGGAGCATCCAAAGAAGCAGAAAGGATACGCAGCATGGGAAAAAAGATGGAAAACGTCAAATAAATGGCACTGGACGTTTTTTCTAATTCCAAACCTGGTTATATGGACAACACGGAAACATGGTGAAGTGGATTTCCATATGACCCAGATGCTGAGTCGGCACAGTTACTTCAAATTTTATCTGCACCGCTTCAAACACGATGAGAACCTCTTTTGTCCTATTTGCGTCGAATCTGCCGAA
>JBANCV010002073.1:0-10490 GCA_037040105.1 Amiota albilabris
CAAACAAACATCAGAAGTTTACAATATCTGATTAAAGAGATTCTTGATCATTGTCCAACAAAATCTGGGACATAGATTCCGATCTTCACCAGAGTGAGTGGACAAATCAATGAGTGAATGATTTATGTGTTGACTATGAAAAGTGTATTTAAGCTTTCATAAGACCAAATTTATTGTTTCTATTGTATTATTTTTACTTGCCACAGACAATTGTTATTACTGTTGTTGATGTTAACTGGATGGGGAAAAACAAAAGAAAACAAAAATATGCTGAGCTTTTGTTACAGTTATTTTTGTAGCTGTTGTTTTTATTGTTATTGCTTGTTCTCGCCTCTTTTTCAGTTGGATTTTCGTTTTTTTTTTCTGTTTTATTTTTCTTTTAACTTCATTTCGGTTAAAATACATTTAAGCCTTTTTTAGTTTTAATTGACAGCGACAGTTTTAATATATTTATTCCAAAACCAAAGAGAAATACATAAGTCTGCTACTTTGGTTGGGTGGTCACGACTATTAGATACTCTATAGTACATTCTATCCAGAAAATATTTAAACAATTTTAAGTCTCTCACAAATAATAATTTCGATTTAATTACTTTCTACATTTCTTTATCCCTAAGAGGGGCAAGAAATAAATATATAGGTATGTTGGGTGTGGAATTGCTTAACAAATTGATGTAATCAGATTATAAGACTATTTATATATTAGATATGTTATGTACCATATGAGAAATACTTTGTATAGATTTTATAATGTAACCAATATGTGATTATTTCATTAATGTTTTAAAGTTGAAAATAAAATGGATCATTTTATCCGGGATGGGCGGGACCGGAAGCATTCTATATCATCTATGTATTGTAAATTATGTACGTATATACTTTCAAGATACATATCTATAATAGTAATACATTTTTAATTCCATCTAAAGTTTTTTAAAGTGATCTATCAAATGTATACATTCTTCATCGGAAATGAAGGAACATCTTTATTACAGTTAAGCCAAGTTTCTACATCCTCAATGCTACTTATGCTTACCAGCAGCATTGCCACAAACCAATACGGTAATTCTCTCCTTTGAATTCTTATGGTCATCTAAGAAATGTTCATAATGGTAACCAAAGCTGTTTTCTGCGGAACACTTCCGAAATAAAGGCTTGTTCATATCCATTGTAAATATGTAGTCCTCCAGCACATTCACAAAAATTGTAGCAGATGCTTTTTCTCTTCTAGCCCTGACTTTGTGAATTCCAAATCACCCACGAGATATAAGTTTTGAATAGAAGAATTTAACTTATGCCATTATCATTATATTGGAAACGTTCTTCGCGGAACCATTCATATGTCGAAAAACGGACCCTTGGCTCTAGTTCACTTTTAAACCAATAACCGAAACACTTTCTGCACATAATTTTAATGTTTTATCTAAATTTTTTTTTTATATGAGTTTATTTGGCAATTCCAATCATGTGTTAAAAGAAAACATTTAAGGGATAGATTTGATAACATTGACAGAGAATAACTAAACTAGGTTAGATAATATATAATACTTCATTAATTTGTAAATCTATGACGTAGATCCGAAGGGTGGAGGCTTTTTAACCTTCTCGGGCAATTATTAGAGTTGAGAGCTATAGCAAGAGGATTGGTATGTATCTGGAGTGCATCATTATAGTGACTGGTGTGATGGTCAATTTGCTCTTTGATTGACAGGATACCTAGGTCACGATGTATTAAAACCCACCTAACGAACCAAGGTGCACCCGTGATCTGCAGAAGAGATTTGTTCTGCATAGCCTGAAGACGGTTTATTGTAGATTTAGCAGCTAGTTCCCAGATCTGAATACCATAGGTGTAGGATGGTACTATTATAGCTTTATATAGCGTAACCTTGGCTGCAAGGCTGAGAGTGCTACCGGATCGGATAAGCCATCGTAGTTTTAACATCATTTTACAAGTAGCGTTTATGGCGTTGATCTATTTTTCATTAAGTCCGTTAAACCGTTTCTTTCCCAACTCCATATTTTCAAGATAATGTTTGATCAGAAACATGATTTTCTAAATATTCGTTGACTAAAATAAATTTTTCTTGAATCGTTTAAATTTTTCTTTGTTTTTAACACGCTTTACAAATATCGGCTTTTCTTGGTTTTCTGATTGAAATAAAAATTTTTCATTCATTATCGATTCCGGATAATTGTTATTCCCGGTTAATTGAATCACGGATAATCATTAATTAAATCCTCTTAAGTATTATTGCAGAGAAGTTTTTATAATAAATAAACAAGTATAGTACGAGTATGTATACCATACTTTGTTGCAAACTCTTCAATAAAAGTAATATGCATGTGGAAAAGAACATTCTTTCCATGGAATGTTTAAAAATACAAAAGTGAATTTGTTTACCATATGTGTATGTAGTCCATACATACACTTATATTCACACATATACATATGTCTATATACTCGTATATATGATTTAATCGAGTTCATATTTTCTGCATTTTGTGGTTGCAAAATGTCATTGCAAACGGAAACTGCAACAAAATAACAAGAAACAAAATAATTCTAATTGAATTGCTTTCCTTTTTTTATCATAGTCTCCAACAATTCTTTCTTTTTTTTTTGGCATCGTGGTGATGATTCGATTCATCATTGAATGCATTCTACTTCAAGTACATACTTGTAGTCAGTTTACCGCATAAGGAATATATTCAATTTCAAAGCTTTTAACAATGTTGGGTTTAAATGATTGGTTTAAATAAAGGTGGATCAATAAGTACCCGTATAAGGTAGGTTTTACACAAAAATATTTTTTTCCTTTCTGCCATATCTGTAAAAGACGACCGAGTACGGTGTGTGCGCCATCAATTCATTGTTTTTCATCATGGTGAAAAATAACCTTTTTTCTTAGCCATATGAGGCTATGTCTCCTTCAATTTTGTATCGAATCGTTCAAATAATTTATTGTAGAACTGCGCCTGGATTGTTTTTTTTTTTCTGCAAAAAGTCCATAAAAAATATTCCCTTGGAATCAAAAAAAAAAAAAAAAAAATCGTGATCATGACCTTTCCGACCGATAACACCATCTTTGGTTTCTTCAGAGAAGATTCACCCAAAAAAATACATTGTTTTGACTGTCGCTTGGTCTCTGGCGTATAATAATACGTTTAGGTTAAAGAGGTCCAAATACTGCTTTAATATTGACCGCTGTATGCGCTTGTTGTCTACCGTAAGCAATTGGGCCAACACCTTTTTCATACTTAACTTATCATTTAAAATATTATTAGCCATTCCGTATGATACTTCTACAGCCTCTGCTACTTTGCGCACAGAAACCCGACCACATTTATATTCATTAGAAATATATTGTATTCCGGTTGTCATAGATGATGATGGATCCCCAAAGACAGCATCCAACTTTACATTTATTTCTTCGCATATTTTCCATATATAAATATCTAAATAAAAAGCCACCTATCGGTCATTTTACTCCTTATAGCGTACAATAAACTAAATAAAATAAATCTCAAACACAAACAGTTTAACTTCTATGCCTACACCGATGATTTCTTCATTGTTAAAAAAAAAAATATAAGCAAGAGACCCTCAATAAACATAGATCTGCCAATAGCCGATATCCTCTCCTGGTGTGATTATTCTGGTGCAATCCTTTCCGTTTCAAAATGTAAGCATTTACAAATCTGTAGAAAGCATCACAATCAAGTCACCATCTCCCCTACTCTTGCACCGATTTCAGATGTAAAAACCCTAAAAATCCTAGGAATCATCTTCAATCAAAGGTAAAATTGGCGCGATCATATTATGAACTTGTTAATCTCTCTTAACTCCAACAACTATACAATTGCACCAACTTTCTCTTATATCTGTCATAAACCTTGTGATTATGTCAAAAATCGATTATGGCCTATACCTGTACGGTAACTCACCAATCTCTTACTTAAACAAAATCAAAGTCATTACATTAAATCCTTTAAATAACATTCTAATCGAAAAATGAATGATGTAATTGAGAAATTTCTTCTACCTAACTATAGCTCAAGTTTTTCGACCGAAATCATAGCTATCCATAATACAGTACGGAGGGCTGAAGCAGCGCAAACCTCTTTCGCCATTTGCACTGACTCTCTTTCTTCATAGCAAGCTGAAGCCAACACTTACAATCAATCATATTACACTACCCCTTAAATAGCATAGTCAATTGTAAACACTCCAAGAATTAAAATTATTTAGATCCCTGGTCATTGTAACATTGCTGGCAATGAAGAAGCTGACAAAGCTGCCAAAGCTGCAAAAGGCACATTTAATTTTCCACTCATCTTTCACGAAAACTACAACATCTCTGATATCTTAAAATTTATCAAAACATATTTTAAAAAAGAACAAAGCTTACATTTTGCGTCCACGAATACTCATTACAAATTACACGAAACACTCAAAAACTCCATTCATGATTACGGTCGGCAAAAACCTATACACCGCCTTGTCTTATCCAAAATCATTCGTCTCCGTCTCGGACATACTAACCTCACCTACTCCCACCTCTTCGACCGCTCCACCAATATCTGTAAATTCTGTAATTCAAACACACCTATATCAATAAACCATATTCTCGGAAAACACCCACGCATCCATAGGACCCGAATTACTTCTTTCTCCCACATTGATCCTCTGTCAATCCTACAAAATTATTCACAATTTGTTCTTGGGTATCCCGAGATTTGTAATTGAAGAGAAAGCTCTGTCTTTCAGAGTAATTTGTCAAGTGTATACAATAATCATAGACTTTGTATCAGCTTCTCTCTGCAATACCACCTATCTTCAAATACGGGTACTTATTGAGCGAGCATCATATAAGATTATCTTTGTTCTTAAATCGTCTTATTGGGATAATTGTTTGGAGAAATCATACAAATTATTTTATTTTTATTTTTTTTACTAACTGTGAAGTTCATGATTTTCTTTTTTAATGTTTAATGTAAAACCTGTTTAGTATAGTTTTTATTTAACTTTTCCTAAGAATAGCGTTTTTCCGAAAAAAAAAAGAAAAGAAAAAAACTATTGCAAAAATAGAAAAACATATTGACACACTTAAGAATTGACTGACGACTGAGAGATAGAAACTTAGACAAATGAATATCATATGTACATACTACAATATATATTTAATGATACACAACAATATTAAATTTGGACTTTGCTCAAAAGAGATGAAAATAAATATATACGTGTAACAAAAAAAAAAATAAAATATATTTATATACTATGCATCCCAAAGAAACAACACAACAATAATATATTCAAAAATTCATTTTGTTAATAATTATTATGAAAGAAATCATATAAAATCGAAAATTTTAGGTTGTAATAATATTTAAATACTTTTCAATTCAATTTTTGATTTGTAAATATTATAAAAATTATGGAATTCAAAATGCTTTCACTTTATGTTAATGTTGAAGCTATTATATGGATCAATAGTTTATTAAAAGTAAAATGAGGATAGTATAGAAATCTTAAGATCCATTGTTATGCCTAGATGGTCTGGACTGCATCCAGCTACAGTGTTCTATTATTTTTGATTGTATTCTTTTTTTTTATAAAGTCAAAATTAATCGAATCGATTTCAAATACTTTTAAGCATCATGTTTACTTCAAGTTAGAATAAACATGAGATCTAAGGAATTTTAAAAGGGTCGGGATGATTTCTTTTCTGCCGACAGTCAGTTGTGTTATGATATAAAAACTATGGGGTGCTTCAGCAATATTCTTTTGTATTGTCTGAAATTAATTTTCTCGATTTTCGTTGGCATCATAAGGTCACGATGTAATATGGTTTGGTGTCCCTAACAAGCCACAGTAGACTATTATTTATGCATCGTAGGGCCTTAGTTTCTGTTCCTTGTATTTTGTTGATGTTATAAGGACCAATCGTTCCCTATATACGTATAAATGCAGTGTTTGTTCTCATCAGTTCATTATGTTCTAAACATTTGAAGGGTATAAAAATAAAAACAACACTCAAATAAAAACATAGAATGGAAAGAAAGAGATACAATTTATAAATACCTACACATGTATTAGTATTGTAGTATAAAAAGTAAATTCACTCATACTTATATACAATACAATATATATACATATCTACATATATAAGTATATTTACATTTATATATAGGCAAAAGTCTATTGCAGGTATGAGAGATACTTATGCGCAAGTAAGTTTGTTTATAAACAAGCAATAAATAGTATAGCCAAGTTGTTTATAAATTATCATTTACTTTAAGTGTCTCGGGTATTTCGAAGATGAAGAAGTATTACATTTTATAACCATTCAGGGATTTCGAATTGTCTATTGAAAACTCCACAGTATATATTCTAATTGTATTTATGTATGCACAAAAGATTTCGAAACATTTTCATATTTTTTTGTTTTAAAATTAAAATTTTCAATCCCAAAAAGATTTCTATCATATACATATTATATGGATAAGGAAATAATATCCATTAGTACTTGGAGTATTAACAGCGATTTGTCAAATAATTCATAAAAGTTATTCTCAAGAAAGAACTATTCCAAAACGAGACCCTTGTCACAAGTTCTAGTTGTTCCTTTTACATGAAAAAAAAAAATAAAATTGGTGAATTTAACATGCCGATATCATTGTACATGGTCAATGTCACTAGCAAAGTTGGCAGCTCCCACCTTAACAATGTTTCGACACTCAATTGTATCGAAAAATGTTAATGCCTCTGTTTATCAGGTGACTAGTAATTCACTAGTACAAAAGGGATTGGTGAATAAATAGCGAAACGGGAACACCAATTGTCACCGAGGGAATGTCTAGCTTTCACTTATACTATAATATATGATAGATACACTATTGTAGTTATTGTAAGTAATATCTTTTAAGGAGAGGAAAAAAGTGAATGCATAAATTTGTTTGCGAGTCTTAAGTAAAATACAGGGAGACATTCTATTGACATTGATTTAAGTTCTATGGAAAATATCGCCAATGTAATCAGTCAGTCAGTCAGTTAGTCAGATCCTTTTGGAAAATTTCTTGTTGATTTCATGTCATGGCGCCTTTGGCTAACACCTTCCTTCAAAGGCGAATTATTCCCTTTCAGTGTTAGTAAGTAAAATATAAAGAAAGTGTTGTCAATGAGTTTTACTCAGTCGTTCGTGCATTAAGTTCAAATGTCTTTTTGCTGCTATTTGATATTCAAAATGAAGTGCGTTTCCCCTTTCCTTTCCTTTCGCCAATCTCCAGAGAAATCGCTGCCAAGTAAAGACCCAGCGAAGTGCAATCGTAGTCAGCCCACTTAATTTAATATGCAAAGCTGTCATTCTGAGAACTAAGAACTTTGTGCTATGCTTGCGTTTTCACTAAAAATATAAAAAAAAAAAAATATATATAAAAAAAAAAGACTACAATCTACAAGGCGATGGCAAGGACAGAAACAAACAAACCCCAAAGAAAACCTCAAACAAACAAACAAACAAAAGCACGACATTTGAACAAGGTAAAGCTAAGGCAAGGTAAATGGGCGTGGATGGTTAAGGAGTAGAGAGCAGGAGTCAGTAGTCAGTAGTCAAGCCTAATGGGCTTAGGAAAATCGTTTGTGTCGTATATACTTATACATATAGGTATACTAGTGAAGAGTCAGAGAGATGTTGAAGTGACGCGCTTTTTATTAATCGCTTTCCTTTATACTAGAATGCAAATATATGCAAAATCGACTGAGTTGTAAGCCAAAGGAAATAAATAGTTAAGGAATAGTTGAAAGATGAATAAGAAAAATTGAAATATGTTTACTACTCGTATAATAATATTGATAAAAATATTGAAATATCTTTTGATCAACATAAATGATATACAAATTGTCATTTATTCGGCGGTGTTCCGATGTCTGATGAGTTGGAAAAAACATATGGTGGAAAACAACAGTTAACAGGAATTTCATCTTTTAATTAAAAGCTGATTACGCTTAATTTGTACCGCAGCTCACGTCAGCAGACTTCAAACCTACTGTCAGATCAACTTAAATGATGAGACCAAAACAAAATGCATTGAACTTCAGCTTGGATCAAGTGGGTGGCGGATGTTATGATAGCATCAATTGATGATGAGTTGGTTGACAGGTTTATTCCTGAAATTCATAATTTTACACACACCATATATCAACATCAACATCAACATCATTCTGATTCAATTCGTTGGATGTAATTTATCCGTTATGAACTTTTAATAAAGTATAAATTGCATGAAAGTAAAAATAAATACAAAAAGTAATGGGGAAAAATGGTGAAAATACATTCATATGAAATGTGAGATGTGAATATGAGGACAAAAAAAAAAAAAAAAAAAATTCAGTTAATTTATGAAACTGCATATTATTTTAAATAATTTATTTATTTATTTATTTTTATTTATTTATGTACATGTTTTTAACCTTTTTTGATGAATTTTATTTTGCTATGACTTCTCTTTGACATATAATGCGACATCATGACAATGACGGTCATCAACAGTGCACTGCACTTTATACACATACACAAGTATAATGTATGTATGTATGTATGCATGTAGGTATGTACGTACACCTACAGCAGATGCATAATTGAACAATTGAACGTGTGAAGCTTGCTCATGCAAAGGTATGTGCAGGTAAAGTCATCATTGAAAAGCGAAGCACAGAACTGAACTGAACTGAACAGAACAGAACTGAAGAGAACAGAAGTATCTGTAGCAGTAGCCAGCAACTTGGCAATATTTACTCAACTACAATTTTGATGAATTTTTTCCTCTAGCAAATTTTTATTGTACCATATGGATTTTATATACATACATATATGCAAATACACATGCATACATTTTTATTTTATTTTTTTGTGTGAATGAATGAATGAATATAAATGTATCTGGATGATGAAGCTGATGTACAGATTTTTGTTTTCTTTTTTTGTGACAAGGCCACTCTCAGTTGTCACAGATACACTTCAACACAAATAGGCACACTCACAAAGAGAAGTGAATAACAGATGGATACGTAGATACTCTGGTTGTCAACAAAATTCACATGTATAAGTATAAAATATTAAATTCATTATTTTATTCATATTTTTCTTTAACATAATTTTAACAAAAGAAAACTCAATCTGTTCTCAAGATCACTAAAATGAAAATAAGTAATAGTTGTACAATAGTAAATGCATATAAAGGATTGTCATAATATGTGATAGGCTTGACAAAAAAATAGGAATCCTCTCAATCCTATACAAAATGTTTCTTGACAAATAAGAACTTAAATGACTAAGATAAAGAGAAAATTAAACGAAAATTGTATTTGGCGTGGATCGATGACCCACAAAACACATTACTCCCGGTGAACCTATAGATATGGCGGCTGAAATCCAAGAAATATCAAGTACACTAGAGAACGGATGCCAAAAGTGCCACAGCCCTTTCCTGTAAGGGAGTATTATTCTTGGTGTTACATAATTCAAACTGTGTACCTGCGACGTCTAATCCTGATAAACCAAAAAAGATTGTCACATATGATATACCGATAATTAAAAGAATATTTTTGAGTATCTTATCATTGGTCTCCATATTCACCTTGACACACCACCATGATGCATATCAATTTCAACATAATAATCCATTGATGATATACGTTGACAGTGAGTCCTAACAGCAGATCTTTTCATATCGGCATCTAGTTTAGTAATCATACCATAGAAACGTCTCTTTGTCAAACGGAAATCCTCAACATAATAATTTATATGGTCAACACTTATTTTTAGTGAATCCATATTGCATTTGATATTATTAAGTCTTTTGACAAGAACATGAAAAAACCAATGATGCTGTAAATGAAACATATATTCATATTATAATATTAATATATTTCTATTTCCTTCATCTGAAGAATAATTTTTTTAAACTTCTTGAATTCTCTTTAAAGGAACAACAAAAATATATATTTTCAGTTGATTGAGAAATACATACATACATAACGCACCCTCACTACAAGAGGTGATTAACTCAAAATAAACGAGTTTTGAGTATTATATTGTGTAAAAATTTCCACTTGAGAAGAGAATATTTCTTCCATAATGCAATTTTCTTGAAATGTTGTTTTTTGAGTTAATGACCTTTTGTAGCTAACTACAACATATATATCCCAAGGTGCGATATCATATTCATAATTGTACTTACGATTCTGGCGTGACGATATTCTGGGGTGATGGGACTGACGTTAATGTATGAAGGATAACCGAAATTACTACATAAGTTATCAATCAAAATAGTGAACTCAGTTGGGTATCGGCGGCAAAGTTTTTTAAACATTTTTATGGTTAACCAAAAATATTTAATTGTACTGAAGTCTTCAAGCTTTGGCAAAACTGTCATTTGATTGCCGATACGAAATTGTGGATTGATGTTGCGCACTGCAAATGCAC
>JBANCV010002075.1:0-10483 GCA_037040105.1 Amiota albilabris
AAATCTGACATTGGTATCGTAAAGCTTGTCGTTTTTAATGATAAATGTACTCAGAACGTTTTGTCATACGAGTGCTAGTTGTATTGTATACAGTGACTTGAAAAATTCGTTTCGGCTAAAAAATGGAATTAAATCGTGAACATTTTCGTGTAATGATTTTTTATGATTTTCGACGTGGATTATCTCAGCAAGAGTGTGCCGATCTACTCGCTTCGACTTTTCGTGATGAAGCACCATCCAGGGCCACGTTGTTTCGCTGGTTTTCTGAATTCAATCGGTGGTTGTAGTTTTCTCTAGGACGAATTTCGTGAAGGTCGCCCAAAATCGGTTGTTGTGCCACAAAACATTGATGCTGTGCGTGAACTGATATTGCAAGATCGCCATGTGACTTATCGTAAGATTAGGCATCCTTGCACATTAGTTCCACTTCAATACATTCAACATTGCTCCCACATACGGCCGTCAAAAAGATTTGGTCGATTTAGATACCGCATAATTTGACAATCGCGCAAAAAAAGACTCGTGTCGACTTATGCAAAGACATGTTAAGAAAATTCAATCGCGGTGCTTCAAAAGATGTCTATAAGCTCGTGACAGGTGATGAATCTTTGATCTATGCATATGAGCCTGAAACTAAACAATAGTCTACTGTATGAGTCTTTCAAGATGAGCCAAATTCAACAAAAGTTGTTCGCGCACGAAGCACTTCGAAACAAATGATCGCCAGTTTTTTTGGAATAACCGGACATGTCGCCACCGTGGCTTTAGAGAAACGCAGAACGGTTAATTCTGAATAGTACACAACCATTTGTTTGCCAGAAATGCTCGAAGAAATAAGAAAAATCAGCCGCAGAAGACGAATCATTCTCCACCATGATAATGCGAGCTCTCACACATCGGCTTAAACAAGTGACTTTTTAAATACTCAAAACGTCGAATTGATGGGTCATCCATCCTATAGTCCAGATTTGGCACGCAAGGAGTTCTTTTTACGCCCGCACACCAAAAATAAATTGCGAGATCAATGTTTTTCGACGCCTGAAGAAGCGGTTGATGCGTTCAAAACACATGTTTTGGGGATACCGAGTAGAAAAAGTGCTTCGAAAATTGGTATTGATCCTCAAGGAGAATATTTTGAAAAAGAATAAAGTCATTTTCGATGATACATATTTGTTATTATTTGTCTGTCTTAAGACTTAGAAAGCAGCCCTCGTATAACTGTACTGAAAAAAACAAATTACTGCAATTAAAACCGAGTAGAGCAAGTAAAAGCGGAAAAGGAAGCTGACTGCAAACGGACTACTCGGAGCAACAGATCAATGGCAGGATTTTAATATTCAAAGGGCTGTCATCAACCAATGCAGTTCATGACGAAGAAAAGAGAGTTTGTAATGAAATATTCCAGTTACTAACAGCCTCACGGTGAAATTAATAAAAAATATTGCGGAACGAGGTGTTTGCCTCCGACGAAGGTTTACGTTCGGCCTTAAAAAGCTCAAGTAAGCTGGCAGGTTCTTCTACAATATGTACATAGAGCACGAACTCAAACGTCAATTATACAAAAGAGTGATGTTACTACTCAAATAGGCGATATTGGCTACAACTAAAAAACATACGATTACGGTGAGAGATGACAACTTAAAAACCGGGAATAAATGGTTTGGATGGAACGGCGAAAAAAAGTTGATGCAAGACCAGCAGGAAGGAAATGCTCTCACGGAGCTATATGGAAATGACGCCAAATTAATTTCCATAGATTATAAGGACTGGTTTGGCAAATTACAAGAAAACTAATAAAAACGCCCAGCCTAAACACAAAAATTATTTCAATCTCCTACAATGTTCATGGCCTACAAAGAAAATTTTTATATCCCGACTTTTTCCAATATTTGCGGGAAAATGATGTATTAGCATAATTGAGACACATATCACTGAATATAGAATAGTACAGGCAACTGATAAAAATAGCTAATACGAAAGAATGTGGAACGGTCATTGGAATTAAAAAGGATTTAAGCAACGTGTATACCGTACTATAAATGGAATTGAATGTGTTATATTATACTCTCACGATAAGTGCATAATTTCTAGTATATATAAGAGGATCTAACTGGCAAAGCGAGTTCTAATTGCTCAAACACTTCTTCAAAGAAACAATAGAAAGAAATTTTATTATTATGGCTGATTTTACGAATTGAATAACTACAGCTAAAAACGGATCTAACTAGACTAAGGTTAAGATTACACGAATTCGAAAGATATGATAAGAAATGCAAATGGATTGCTAGTCACTGAGTTCTGTTCAGACTTATTGATACTGAATGGAAGGACGCATAGATAGATATGTATGTGGGCACGCCAAATTTGAATATGTTAAATAGATTGAGCAGAAGATAAACTATATCAAAGACTCTACAGATTGGTGGAGAGTTGCGAATGAAATAAAAGGGCAAACTTTTAAAACTCGAGCAAATTTATCAGCGGAACAGTTCAAACATGACTTTGCAAATCTCTTAAAACCTACCCAAGACTACTGTGAAATTCATTATAGCCAATGATATCAATCTCATGACATCTTAGATAGTGATACAATAATATCCGATATTCAGCAGATATAAAAAATTCAAAAAATAATAAGGACCCTGGAATGGAGACCTTATGAATTTTTCAAAAATGCAGGAAAAGTGGACAAAACATTGTTAAACACAATCCTGTTCTCGATGTTCTAAAAAGGAGACCCTAGTATGGTAAACACCTATATAGATATAGCGTTAATGAATACCATCGCAAAGGTGTTCATGGGGGTATTGAACGGGCGAATCTACAAATGAGCAGAGCGGTATAAAATCATAAACGAGTTTCAAGAAGGTTTTAGAAGGAGATACTAGACGGTGGATAACGTAAATAACCTGTCAAGTATTGTGCACATAAAATTTACAGAAAATAAAAATGTTTAAGCCTTCTTTGTGGATTTCAGAGATGCCTTTGATAAGGTGCCCAGAAACCCTCTAATATATAAGGTCCATGTGATTGGATTCTCAACAAAAATTACTTTGGTGTAATTCTCACACATGTCTTTCGCCAAACATATCAGCAGGTCAATCTACTATGCATTGTTATCGGAAGACAGTCACTTCTATATATTAGATCTACATACACAATACATCACATAGACTTTACTGACACAAAGCTCTTCTCAGAGGAAACGTTGCAGTGGCAAAGAAACTAAATCAGCTGGGTGCAGAACACAATATAAGTTTTCAATGAAATGCTGGGATAGAAGATAATCGTCAGTTTATTAATGCATTAGCAGTGAGCTCTTGGAGTACAATGCTGAAAAAATCACCAGGTGGCACAAACCGCTTTTATAAATACCTCTTACCAGCAGCTGGAGAAAAACTCAACCTAACTCAACGTGAAATAACGATGATACTTAAAAAAAGCACGCTGCAGTATGTTTCTATTGAATGCAAATCGTTTCACACCAGATATATCAACCATCTGTACGCTATGCAACAGGAACGAGCAGGAAACGCACTTGTTATCCACATGTCCTATGTTAAATCAATTTAGGCCACTTTTGAAGAAACATACAATTGAGCAATATGAGATGATAAACATATTAAACGGTGACAATGAAATCAGTTGGAAAATTCTGGCAAGCTATATATGCACAATATTAAATTACAGAATTTCTAATATCAGAATTAAGCTAACGACTACCAGTCATGCTGTGGAATCAACTCTCTTTTATTAATTTCTCCAAAAATGTTTAATTGAAGTTATTTATATCTTTACCAATGAATACACGAAAAAATTAATAAAAAGAATACTACTACTACTACTATATCAAAATGCAAAGTTATAGTTAGATACCTCTGATTAGAGCCAATAATCTATGGTAATTGGGCAATGCTCAACATTTTTCAAAATGCACTGGAACTAAACATTAACTTCTTCATACATATTTACAAGTTGTACATTTCTTAAGTTTAAACGACTCAATAACTCATAGCGAGGGTATAAAAGATGAACAAACTCGCGGAACCCCTCATCCTCTACCATGCGAAAAGCTTGTATGACTTCTGAAAAAAGACACCCTCATAAAATTCTGATTTTTTAAAAAATTAATTAATTTTCTTACACGGCGACACGTTTTCATTTATGGTTGGATGTCTTTTTCTATAGTCCTTCAAATATGAAGTATTTCCACTTGTTTTATTTTCCTTTTCGTAGTATTTGCACTTTGGCATTCGATTTCCACACGTCGGACGTCATTTTCCTTTTTATCACCACTTCGACATTCAGTGGTACTTCTTCAACAGAACCTGCAAACCCATTACGTAAGATGGAATTACCATGCATTTACACAACAGCACTGTACCAAAATCACGCCTTCACCATCAAAACCGAAAAAACGTATAATTTCGTTTTATTACTAGGCCAAAAAGAATTTTTGGAGGGAAATTACCTGTGCGTCGAATGTAAGCAATGCTAGTGCTATGTAAAGTAACTAACGATAGATTTTTGAAACCATCAATAGTGATGGAAAATTAAAACAAACGATAGTATCATCGACTGTTTCGCAGCTCTATTACATACTGTCCACGTGAGACGAGAATATATCTTCTATAATTAGCCAATTTGTAAGTAAATTGAAAACATTAAATTCAATTTTCTCGAAATGTTGTTTTTTGAGTTAATAACCTTTTGTAGTAAGGTGCGATATGGTCGAATATAAATCGTTTATGTGGATTAAAAACTCATTATAATATTCACTGCCTTACCAACCCAAATAACGCTATACAAAATTTTTTTAATACAAACTCTGCAAAAGACGACAACTTCCACCCAACCTTTCGGCGCAAGAAATCAAATAAAACTCACCGTTCATATAATCCCACCCATGTTGCATATAACTAGAAGAAGACATAATGATGACTGAACTTAAAGCTGATCTTAACTAACTTAAGGGGAAAACACCTGGACGAAACAGAATTAGCTGTCCAATGCTGAAAACCCTACTCCCAACATACTACAACGACTCATAAACCTCTTTAATAACATTCTCAACAGTCAAATACCCCAACAGTTTAAAATCAGCAACAATAACCCCATACCAAAACCAAATACTAACAAGACCTCCACCAACTTCTAACGCCCTATTTCTCTCCACCCCTGCATCTCAACACTGTTGGACAAAATAATTTCAAAACGGCTATGGTGGCTAGCTATAGACATCAAATGGGCTTTAGAAATGGAAAATCGGCATCTGATTCTCTAGCCATGCTAGATTATATGGCCACCTCAGTCCTTTCTAGAAAAATTACATATCTGTCATATTCTTAGACTTTTCCAAGGCCTTCCATGGGGTGGGCTATCATACTATTTTAGACGAGCTGATCGAATAGAAAATAGGACCAAAAATTGCTAAATTTATTATAAACTTTCTCACTAACAGAAAAATTACTTTGAACTCAAGAATACATACTCTTCCACGCAACCATTAGAAAATAGGGTACCATACGGATCCCCCCTGTCTGTTATGCTGTCAACAAAACACAGAACTTTAGTGCATATGCCGAAACACGTTATATATTGACCCCTTATTTGCAGATATCTAATAATGGTGTTGCTATTCTGGCGCATCATATTCAGTAGACAAATGCAAGCACCTGTATATTTCTCGCAAGACAAACAGCAAATTCTCAATTCAATCTATTAACTTTATACAGCACAATGTAAACTCGATTAAAATCCTCGGGATTACTATAAACCAAAAATACAGATGGGACAAACACATCGACAGTGAATCATACACATTACAAAAGTTATAATAATGTCAAAAATTGACTACGGCATACACTTATATGGAAACGCACCAAAATAAACATTAAGCAAACTTAAAACTATATTCCCCTCAGTAATACGGTTAGTTTTTGGTTGTTTTTCTACCACAATCTTCTGTACGAAGCACAGAGACAACCAAAACTACTATCCTCCCTTCAAGATACTATAGAACAATGCAACAAATTAAAATTTAAAATAGCACCTATCACACCCAAAAGAGAAAACATACCTTATTCTCTGAAAATTATAACTGACACTTCCCTTCACACCTTTGTGAAAGAAGATACCCCTCCGGAAATCTACCAAAAAAAAGTTCAAAGAATTCAAGAACACTACCGCATTACCACATGTTTCTTATTAGAAAACTTTTTTGTTTCTTGAAATTTGGACACAATAAGTTTCATATTCATGAACCATGTAAATTTCCTAGGATTCGCATAGCTCTCATAGAAAAAAAATTTTCTAGGGGCTGCGTGAAGAGTATTACATCGTCGGCATAGTCGAAGATACCCTTCTTTCTAGCTTTTTTCTGTTTTCCAGTGTGAAAATCTTATTGAAAATATGTGTTGTCCGCTATTGACGACCTCTGGTTAGAATTCATAACAATAAAAATAGAAACGTTTATTATATTGAGATATATTCTTTTTTTAGACCGACCGAAACAGGATTTTCACCCGAAACTGAAACTTATTTAGACATATTAAATTGAAAATTAAAATTCTTATAACATGTTCCAATATTAGGCGTACTCACGCAACGTCGCAAATGGTATATTGGCAACTTTGCGAAGGTAAATTGCGTGGACGACCAATTGTGTTTGTAATATACAAATCAGCTGTTTTCGCAAAAAAACTGCCACTTGAATTTGAGCAAACAATTGAAAATGATGAAATATAGCGAAAAAAGTAAATTTGAAATAAGTATAGATATTGCAATAAATAATTTATTATTCATACTTCTATTTGTTCTAAATCAATTGTTGTTTGAATTAAATTGGTAAATCATTTAATTTTTGCCATATGATCGGAAAGACTTGCCAACTCCTAATAAATTCATAAAGTTGCAGCCCATGTTTGCCGAACTAAATTGTTCGGCAATTTTCGGAAATTGCGGAAGTTACTTTTGTATGGGGTCACAATGTTTACCAGTTTGCCCAATTTGCCAACTTTGCTTAGGTTGCGACGTTGCGTGAGTACCTCTAGCATACTTTTTACTTACGTAAATACAGTTAACTCACGTTAAATAGATTACAATATGTACATAATAATTTATGAAGGAGACAAAACAAACACATAATAATTCAACACGAGTGGCTGGCGAAATCATCCGAACTTTGCTGAAAAATGCGAGGCAACCAATATTTATTTATTGTGATAATTTTTTACAGAAATAATTTACAAATTATAATATATCTTACAGTTTTGGCCAGGCCAAAGGTTCGGCCAATTTTTTGCCGAAACCGAAACTGTGGCCGAAACTACACTTTTTGGCGAAACCGGCCGAAACCTAACCTTCGGTCGGTCTATAATTCTTTTCTCTTTTAAGTTATTTTATTATGCTATAAGCATTTTAAACGAACGCTTTTAAATTATTAACTCTTTTGACTCATTCTTATTTTTATTTAAACAGACGCCGACAATGAGAAATTGTCCGTTTTCCCAAATTCAACAACTGGTTCACTAAGCTCAATCATCACGACGTCCATAGCATCCTTAGAACCAGATCCTGGTGTGATCGGCAATGGTAGTGTCAACGGAGGCGGGAGTCATATTGGTGGAGGCGGTGATGGTGGAGGAAACAGCAGTGCACTCGATTCATCAAGTATTGCTGGCATTAACGGCAGTTCCGAAGAGAAATTAGCATTAAATCGCCCCGGCATCAAACAAGAAAAATGGACGACGATTCTTATACAAGTATCAATTCCATTTTTTTTAGCTGGAATTGGTACAATCGGTGCTGGGATTATATTGGGACGAGTTGAGGTACATAACTTTATCTTTATATAGTAATTATTTTGTATTAGAGAAAAAAAGAAAAAAGAATTACAACTAAGTTGTGCTAAGACCTGTTTCACACTTGGGTGAGGGTGTTCAGTTTTAATCGTTCATTCTTCTTTGTGCTTGTGTTGCTTCCACACTATCTGTGTGTGACGCAAAGAAAATATTTTCACATTGCTTTTCATTTTTGTTTTTGTTAGAAGTTGTGTGATCATACGGACATTTCCACGATGCACCTTTTGGTCCAATGTCTCTTCTTCAAAGTAACAGAAATGCCTTTTCATGATATTCTGTTTCATAATAATTTGTAACTTCATATATTTAATTAATTTGGGAATTCGTGAATTGTATTAAACGTCGTAGTTTAGTATATTCGTAAATTGTTTGGTTTGTTCGTAGTATATTAGATGTTTTGTTAACATTAGTGAATGTGAACAAAGAAAACTACAACAACCATATTGGATTGGGCGGCGCTGCCAATTCATAACAAAGTCCTGATTTACATTCAGAGTTTTTTGCATAAGATTTTTTCTTGATTCTTCTTTGTTGACTCTAGCTTGCGTTTACATTCAGATTGATGACTCTGAGCCAAAATTTTTATTTCATCCGTAGCTCTCCATGCATATTCAAAACATACTCACCCTACGCAAGCCAAACGAAATGAACAAACATCGAACGGAGTGAAAGAGAAAAAAGAAAACCTCGGCAGAGACTGGTACCTGAGTCAACAATTACCTCGTCGCACAAAATATGAGTCGTGACTCTCTTCTCCATAAACAAATGATTTTGAGTTAAAAAACTCTGAATGTAAATCAAGACAAATACTCCACGCTGGAAACCCGAACGTTAACATGATTTCGACACTATATCGTATGTTAAATTTACTATTTATGTTAAATTATTTTTGTATTGAGCAACTGTCACATTATTTACGACGAATTTGAATTTTTCAAAAAATGTCGACGTTTAACACAATTCATGAATAAATATTTTCACAAAATTGCAACAGATACTATCACAAAATAGTATATCAAATTTGTGCTAAAGTTTGTATCATAGTGAATGTGTTTTAAATTAGAGTTAGTCGTCTATGGAGCTTTGTCCTACAAAACCATTCAAACAAGAAACTTGATATTTTCAATTGAAAAAAATGGAGTATTGTGAGTCTTGTGACTAGTTTCAGAAAAATAAAAATCATATTAGATCGATTTTATCAGATTGGGTCAGACTATTGTGTCATATACAATAGCTACTTTGGAATTATTTTCATAAACTCGTCGAATTGGAAACTAGGTAAGAGTCAAATCATTTAGGCTGTCTGTTTCAGGCAATATTGCCATTTTTTTTTTCAAAGTAAAAAAAATGCTGAATTGGCGGGAAAAAAGCTGAAAATTTAAGAAAAAATTAGAAAAAAAACTGTTTTTTATACTGAGTTAGTTGTTTTCCTTTAAATTAGGTCAATAATTTCATCGATTTCATCAATCTCATTATTGGAATTGTTGTATGTCTCATTAGTACCTACCAAGTTTATATATTTGTGTGGTAATGTACACTGAATGTACAGCATTGTTCATGTCTGTTCAATCTGCAATTTAAAGATATTATCATAGTTATACTCTTCCCGTAGAGAATAGTATTATAAGTTTGTCATGAAGTTTGTAATGCAGAAAAGAAAACATCGTAGACCATATAAAGTAAGTATATTCTTGATCAGTGCGAGGAGAAGAGTTTATCTAGCCATGTCTGTCTGTCCGCCTATATGTATGCAAACTAGTCCTTCAGTTTTTGAGCTAGAGAGCTGAAATTTTGTACGTAGCTTTCTTTTTACCACACGCACCACATTTCTCGAAATCAGCCACTAAATGGGGTACCCCCATACAAACATCCTACTCATTTTGATGTGCTTATTAGAAAAACTTTTTTGTTTTTATGCTATCAAACTGCAATTTGGATATTATAAATGTCTGACCCTTATTCATCAACCATGTAAATTTCAAGATGCCACTTAAAGGCATAATCAAAAGTCAAATTCAGAATACCAATTTTAATTAAATGACAACACTTGCGAAACCCCTAAGGAAAACAATTTTTTTTTTTTTTTCCCCGATTGTTTATGCACAACTGTTTTCCTATATCTGTTATGTTAAATATAAAAGTAAATACTAAGTACATTTTTGAACGATAAGAGGGGAGAAGACAATAGACAATATCGAACATTTTCGAATTGCCAGTTAACTAATACTGTGGATGACTTAGGCCTCATTTATAAAAACTACTTGCGGCAGGCCAACAACCGCAACATGCCTATCAGCGCCACCCGTAACCTGAGTTAGGTTAGATCAACTGGTCTGCTTCATTTTAAACGTCTACGTCTAGACAATTCGTGAGATGGAAGGTCCGTTATTTCTTCATTGGTATGTCGCTCCAGTGTTTTGTGGTACCTCCTGCTAACATTAATGATTTCTTCTTGAATCATAGTTACGCCGAAGTCTTTGTGAATTTCGTGATTCTTATATACCAGTCCGCATTAATTATTGTCCGGAGCATTTTAGATTGTTTACGCTGTATAATGTTAATGTTAGTTTTCTTGGCTGTACCCCATAATTGAATGCCGTACGTCCATATAGGCTTAATTA
>JBANCV010002077.1:0-10476 GCA_037040105.1 Amiota albilabris
AGGATAGGATAGGATAGGATAGGATAGGATAGGATAGGATAGGATAGGATAGGATAGGATAGGATAGGATAGGATAGTTGATCACGGGAAAAATCGAATGAGATCATGCAAGCCAAAGCTCACAAAAATGATGATTATGAGAATCGAAAAGGATAGATAATCTATACCCTGTAGGGGCGTGTATGGCCTAGGGTGATATCTGAAATGGCTCTCGTAGCTTCACTAGATGCCTTTCACCATTCTGATACTGTTAGACGTGGCCACCACTGGCATCGTCCTCAGGGTTCTTATACATATTCAACCTTCTTATTACGACATTGTGGGAATGAAGAATGATTGATTCTTATTACTAGATTATATAAAATGCATTTAAAATGAGAAGAAAAAATATACATAATCAAACATAATGAAACAACTTTCGGTGATAAACTTTTTCACGTAAGTTTTGCCATATTCCAAAATATCATTAATCTCTGAGCTATTGATTATTTATCTTATATGTTATGTTGGGGTATAGAATTATAGGACCAGAGAGTAATATATACATTCATTGTAATCGGATAACTTTTATTATGACGACTATACTAGATATACCAACTGTACAATAAAACTTGACTGGATTCTTTTTGAGCTCGTTATTTTTAAAAACCACTGGGCAAGAATGGACTAACAAAAATGGCTTAATTAATTGAAACGTAATTGTAATGCTTATCATATCCCCATATAGACAGTAAAGGGCCTCAAACGAACATAGATATGTTACATTACAAACTGTATACTCAAGTGATAATGGCTACGATTATTTAATTTAAGTAGTGTAAAACTTATTACAACCTACAATGGTATCTGCTAAACTCAAATCTCTCTTACCTTTCATAAAGTTTTATTATTCTTTTTGCATTACTTTGTTGAAAAGATATAGCTAAATCTATCAAGATACAATTAAATATAAGTATGGTAAGGACGTGCTACTAAGGTACTTCAATCAAAAACATCACACAAAGAAACATAATACTACAATAGTAACGACAAAACAAAAAAAAAAAAAAACAAAAAAAGAACAGAATAGTAAAGAACAGAAAAGAACAGAACAAAACAAATAAGTTGAGCCACAAAAGTTCTTTAACCTAGAATCCTTCAAATCCATCACGTAACAAAACCAGTGTAGACCAACAAAAGTGGCAAATACAATTAAACAAATAAAAAAGAAATCAACCCACTTTCATTTAATTAACTTACAGCTTACATTCTATGTAGTATATCTATTGTACTTATGTATATTAAACTATTTTTTCAAAGTCTCCCTTCCTGTTTTTATGATTTTTCTATTCGGGAATTCAAGAGATATACAACTTCTATAGTGATCGATCCTTCACATTTAAAGGTTTAATTTCTATGATAGTCCAATGGTGGGAAGATCTCAAAACCAAAAAGGACTGACTATGTATTTACTTTACTTCGACATAGTACATAATACATGGACAATTACTTATGGGTTCCGTTTATGATGGGAATCATGACTTTGCACACATAATTGTTGAGATCTTCACTTCTTTAAAGCCATTTTGTGTTGCAAACATCAAACGAAAGTCGTATGTACTAATGTGCACTAGAATTCTATAGATAAAAATGAATGGAACCAACATGCAAACATGTTACTAATTAGTTGAATGAGGATAAGCTGAATGCCACCATTTTAAAGTTGAGTTGAATTGAGTTTGTAAGAAAGAAAAAAAAAAAAAAAAAAAAAAATAAACAAACAAACATATAAAATACCAAACCCATAATAAAGTGTTTAAGAGAAAAAAATCCTTAGTTTCAAAGGGATATTTGCTCTTTCGCATGACCAATTATATTGAAAAGGATTTCCTCTCTTAATTTTATGTTTTGGGACAATGGAAAAATATTGCCAGAATTGTAAGAGAAAAATTTCCATAACGAAGAGGATATTTTCTCTTTAACATTACAGTGTCTTTATTGAATGGGACATAAATGGAAATTATAACAGTGAAAGGAATTTTAAATTTATTACCATAGAAAAATGTTATATGAAAGAAGAAAAGAAAAAGAGAAGGAAAGGAAGGGACTCAATTCATAACATTCATATTAATTGGTAACTTAAATCCAATTAATTTGCTTAACTTAATCAAGAGTAATTACAATAAAACCGATTTACATTAGTTTGAAAGGTGAAGTACCTTAAGCAGAGAGAGAAACACACAAAAATATACTTAAATTTTAATTAGACTTATGACTAATGAGTTTTTATTATCATTAAAAACAACTTTTATATAATACATACAACTAATGATGATGAGGCTTTTTAGAATTGGGAATAAAAATTTAATTTAAAAAAAAAAAACAAACAAAATAAAGAAGTAATAACTGATGGTTCTTGATGGCAAACTTTCAGGAAAACCACTATACAAGGACCGTCGCAAAGTTAACGAGACTTTGTCAAATTCTATATATTTACTATGACGCTTTCTTTTGACGGGAGTACGAGTTGGAAAGGTACATCCTTCACTGATGTTCTGCCAAAATTTTATGACCAACAGACAATTAGAAGCAGACTTATTGCTGTATAAGTGACAGTGTATTTATAGCATCATTCGAGAAATGATCTTAGAACAAAGTCCGAATATTAAGTTTTGTTTTAAACTTGGAAATTTACTTTTACTGAGTCAAGTGTATGGTGACAATTGTTTATCCCATGCCCGTATCCAGGTGTGCTTTAAATGATTCAAAGAAGGTGAAGAACGACGAACATCTCGGTTAGAAAAGTTTCGTGATTACACCAAGTAACATTGAAATTGTGCGTGAATTCATAAAAATAAAGCCAAAAATATTCATTGCGATACATGGCAATGGAATTGTACATATCAAAAGAATCACTACATCACATTTTGACCGAAAAATTAGAACTCAGGAAGGTTTGTGATCGCTTTGTTCCACACAAATTGACTGATGACCAAAAATGGTTCCGAATTCAACAATACAAGAACTTTGTTTAAAGAGACGAAAAACTATCCAAACATAAAGTTCAGTATTCTTACTGGTGACGTGACATGCTGTTTTCAATATGACCCAGAAACAAAGCCTCAAAGTGCCGAGTGCCAAAAGTCAAGACGCATTCGATTTGTTTGTTCGAAACTTTTCACTGATTTTTGAACAAAAGTCACATTTGAACAGTCAAACACTCATCCTGGTCTCCTCATTTGACACCTTGCAACTTCTACCTCTTTGGACAAGTACATTTAGCACTGAAAGGAAAGCGAAAGACAATACATTTCGCCCATAATTCTCCTACTCCAGTTTCCGCCAAATCTTCATCTTTTTATTAGTTCGGCCATGCTGCTAGAGGCTCTCATCATCACAAGAATCCAGCTCCATACTGCTTTTCTGAAACAATTTGTAATTGTTTCTATTCACACATTTTTCAAAGCTCTATTCAGTTCTCTTATCGCATCAAGTAAAGAAATTGACAATGAAATGCTTTCTTTAGTTTACAAAATTTTCTACAAAATTGTTTTTCTGTAGTCCTTGGACACTTTTTAGATATGCAGGACAGTTGTTAATAAACAACAAGATATTCTTTCAATTACTATCTAATTTTATAGGTCAATGCTCATAAATCTTCCTAGTCATCCATGTCATGGGACTATATTCATAATGCACCACTTCAAGGGATGTCAGTCCTTTGAAGCTTAGTGGATTTTTTTGCTCTATTGTAATTGCTTCCTAACATAATAGTAATTCTGTCCTCACTTTTCTGCATCGTCACAGTATTCATTATTAAACGTGAGAGTCCTAGATGGCAAACATTTAAAAATAAGCCAGTTTCTTCGGCATTGACTTTGACTGAATCTGGAACTAGAACATTTTTGATCCAATTATCAGAAGTACCACCCACGACTTTTCCGATAATGTTATTTTTTAATTTCGAAGAATTTTTATTTTATATGAAAACATCGGTTTGCGTGCGTGAGAATCGTTCTTACAGAGAGGTAATTCGCTTCAGAGAGGTTTAAATATATGAAAAAATGACTTCGTTACAGAGAAGTTTTCGCTATTGGTGAGTTCGTTATACCGATTTTCATGGCCATCGTTTCAACGGGGTAGAAGGTGATCTCTGCAGCGCCACCTAGTGGTGACTTCCAACAAAGTGTAAAGCATAGAAACTTTCCTCACAAAAAAATAAATCAAACTATTTTTTTCTTCCATTCATATATGTATATAGATAATGGTTTAAGATGGTTATTATCATAATTGACGGAACTGAACAGGGAAGTGTTTATACACCTTATGCGAAAGCAACAGTAACAAGAATAAGATAATTCCTCTAACAGGAGGAGAAAACAACATTAGCAGAAGGCATCACATTATCTTCAACTACAACGGAAGAGATCCTCCTGGGCAACGAATATAAAAATATTTTACAATTAAAATTAAGTTCATGTAAGTTGAAATTTTTATTATTTTGATTAATAAAATAATAAAAGTGAAAATTTTATTGAATTGAAACCTGTGTAGTTTTTATTAAGAACATCATCCCCCAATGATTCCTTAGGATATCCTCACTCGATAAAATACATTTTGTTTTAAATTCGACCACTGTCTTTTTTTGACATTTATATTGCAAGTAAACAAAAATCAACAGCTCTACATACATGAGCGACTGCTAGTTATGTGTATCGTAAAATGGAGCCAGCACTCTTTCTCTATCAAATGCTTGTTGGGAGGAATATGTGAAAATAAATCACACACTTATTGCTTTTCTAATCTAATAATGATGATGGAAAAACTAAGTAAATATTCTAATGAATACTAATGATAAATAAAACTTTTATCTATGGTTTTTGGTTTCATCCAATTACTTAATATTTAACTAGGTTATTACTTAGTAGCGGAAATTGAAAATCAAATGAAAACCAAATGCAAAACCGCAAAAATGAAATACTGCAAACTGTTTTACCATTTTTGCTTGAAATCAACAAAATTCAGATTTTAATGACAAAATCAAAAGTTCAAAGTCATTATTAATTTATGCGAACTTGGGAATCTTTTTTAGAAACCAGAAAGAAGGGTATCACCGACTATGCTGAAGATGTAATACTCTTCTCGCAGCCCCTAGAAAACGTTTTTTTTTATGGGAGCTCTACGATCCAGTAATCCTAGGATCTTGAAATCAGAAACTTATTGTGTCCCAATTCCAAGAATGAACATGAATTTGAGTAGGGGACTTGTATGGGATGTACTCCTCCTGATAGTCCGAGGGTCTTGAAATTTTGGTGGATAATGTCTATGGGTCAAACATTTATAGTTTTCAAATTTCGATGTGTTCGATAGCACAGGAAACAAAAAAGTTTTTCTAATGAGAACATAAATTTGAGTATGTTGTTTGTATAGGGGGTACCCCTCCCTGTGGTCCGATTCGGCTCGTTCCGACAAATGGACTGCGTATGGCAAAAATAAACCTTTGTTCAGATAAAAATTTGTCTAGGGCACAAAAACTGAGGGACTTGTTCGCGTACAGACGGACACATGGACAGACGGAAATGGCAAAATCAACTCGTCTCATCGAGCTGTATACTTTATGTGGTCTACGATGTCTCCTTCTGTGTCTTACAAACTTCATGACAAATTTATAATACTATTCACTCCCGTGAAGAGTATAAAAAGTGAATTAAACATCACATGAAACTTCAGACAACATCAATTATTTAAATGGAAACGAAAAGGGAGGTCGAGCGGGTGCACTCTACGTAGCCTTCTGGTTTGAAAGCTGATATCAAGCAGACCTAAAGCATGAGAGTTGAGGTGATTCTCCAACCTGATCGTATGTAACTCACTGTATCTACGAATTTCTTCCTTAACCAATGAGACCCGGAGGACTCTGTGCAGCACCGTGTTTCGTACATAGAACGGATTTCCCGATACTCTTCTCAAAAACTTCGATTGAAAACATTGAAGAATTTCTATGTTTGAGTTAGCTGCTGTAACCCACAATTTAATGACCTATGCTCATATTGCTTTGATCATATTGTATTGTAAAAAAGGAATTTATTACGCAAACTAAGCTGGGGCCCGTGACTTAAACCCAGTCCAATCAAAAGTTTAGTACCAAATATGTCATTAATAAGCTACTCCAAAGTAAGTTTGTTTTTATTGAGTCTTTACCATATTCTTTAAAAATTACTTAAAAAAAAAAAAAAAGAATGTGATTTGTTGGAGTGTATCTTGCAGTGTTAGCACCATGTATGTTTTCATATTTGGCGCTCAGAAAATGCTACAAATTTGAAAAATGTAGATGATGTAGAGAGGCTCATAATTCTTAAGATAATTTGAAGAAATCCACGACGATCATCCACATGCTACTGTTGCCTTATGAGGTTTCAATTCAAAAAAAAAGACCACTCAACTATCCATAGATGAACCGATGTATCTAAAAAATAAAATTGACAAGTTAAATTCAGATTCAATTCGAGTCAGCTCTGAACATAGTCTCCAACTAACAATGGTGAATGGAAAGGTATGTAACACCATAACTAAAACTTATGCAATGCGAAACCAGTAGAAATGGACGATATTGAAGAATGTTTGTAAAAACATGTTCAAACACATTGCTTCGAATTTGCATTTGTCAAATTAGATTCGAAGAAAGGGAACAATTCCTGATAACAAAAAGACATATTCAATGAGTAGATCTTCTAATGCAAATACGGCACAAGAATTTTTCAATAGAAGAGGAGGCGAATTATGCCTATTTTATCATGAAATGGTTTTCTCATTTTTATAAAGACATATCCAAAATTTTAGAATGATATTTCCACTGGAAGTATTTTTGGCCGCTGACTCCATACAAGTCCAACCACTGTGCACTGATCCCATTCGGAGTCCCTAAGATACATTACTCCCTCAACAAAATGTTTACTGAATTAAATCAAATACTTACATTCAAAAGTTTCAGTCGGAACAATTTTTATAAGATGTTATACGTATATATGGTAACTTAATCTTAAGGAACGTAGCATAATCGCTTAAGAACTACTTCTAGTCCATAATCACTTATTTTTTCATTACATTTCATTTCATTTGCTATTTGTATCATATTTGGTCCGTACGAGTAAGTACATGGAGTAAAAGTTGTCAGAGTTATTTGAGTTGCTCGTCGTCTTAGTCACATGCTTCTGATGGCTTCGGTTTCACTTGCTTTATGCAAAATTTATGCGTTGCCATTATTCGAAGAGTCCAAAGTTAGTATTTAGTTCAAGGGTCTTTCATTCATTTCATTTATACATATTTATTCATTGAATGGTCTTGGCTTGTTGCTTTTAAATTTGACTTTAAAATAAGTTTCACTTTCATTCTCTTCCATTTTATTACGGACAATGGTTGACGGTTTGGGGAGGTGAATAAGTTGTTAGTGAATGTTACATTAAATGAAAGAACAACCAAAAATGTTGTATTTTGTCAGTGGTTTAGGTAGAGTGTGGTTTGTTGGAATTAGTCCAAGCAAAACTTGGTTAAAAACTATTTCAATAGAAGTTTGAAGAAATTTATTTGATGAAGAAGTTTATTTTATATCAACAACTTTTTGTTTATATAAATGAATTTCATTATGATGATTTACTGACGACTTTTGTCAACTTCAAACAAAATTGTGAAAATTTAAATAAAAAGATGCAAGTGAAATTTACCTAAATCTAATTCTGTAAACTGATGCAGATGGTCCGCCATTTCTCATGTTCAGGCCACTTCCTCCCTCCTTTCTGGAAATTATGTGACCTGCAAAGATGAAATCTGTTTTATATTTATCGCTGCATATTCTCAAATATGTTTTCCAAAGAACAAAACATTACCTTCTTGTAATGACTTTCTAGATGTAACCCTGAGCAATGTTCTTTAAAATTCCATGGTGTTACAGAAAAAGATGAAAAAAATAAGATATATATAATAATAATTATAAGAGCAATATCTCTCTTAGATAGTTAGTAAAATAAACATCGATGAGGTCTAGAAAACTGGAAAATTTTAAAAGCAAGAAGAGTATTTATAATGTAAGTAGACTCAGTAGGAGGCATTTGTAAAATCAATGTCCTATTTAGAGGACATCATTGTTTACTTGTGACTCTGCTTAAAAAAATTATTTTTGGAAGTATTGCATAGTATTTAATAGTCAGTCCTCACTTGTTTGAAAACCCTGGCTTTTCTAAAACATTTCGCAATTGATTCTAGTGTAACATAGATTATCCATACCGTGCTTAAATTTCAAATGGCTTGTAGCAAATCTATGACTATAACATATTTATTCTCCACTTACTGTCTCCAGATGATTTTGATGTTGGAGACCATATAAAATTGTTGCTGGTATCCCAAGACAGTAAATCTAGAGAGTTATTTAATATTTTTTACGATTTCTAACATCAAAATCGACTGGAGACAGTTAGTCTGAAAATCAATTCATTAGAATTTCATTGTAAAGAAAATCATTATATTATTATAATAATTCTAAAAGTCCGACTGTCTTTAAAATACTACAAATGTGGCAACTATATGATAACAAAAAGCGCATTACAGGGTAACTTAAGCTTATTAAGCCATCAACTGATATTATGTTAACTACAATACCTAAGTATCTCACTATATTTACATTATAATGCTTATGACAAACGATGATTTGTGCTATGAATGTGATGATGATGATGGATTGATTTTTATTGTTATGTTATTTGATTACATTAACCATAATAATTATAAAACATGATAAAAACAATAAAGAAAAATAGACAAAAAACAGAAAGGAATCAAAAGAATAACAAAAATATATAAAACAAAAAGAATATACATAGGAATAACAAAAAGACAAATGTTAAGAATAACAAAATCAAATAAAACTTGAATCTTATTACTTCCAAAGTGGCATACAAAATTCGATCACGTAAATTGAGTTTACACTTTTGTACACTAAATTCATAGCAGAGAGAGAAAGAGTGCAAATATATATATATATATATATATATATGTGTGTGTGTGAGAGAGAGAGAGAGTGATGTACGTACATATGTGTACAGAAAGCAAGAAGGTCAAAAGGAGAAAGTAAAAAAAAAACATATTAAAACAACTAACTTATTCTGTTTTATGGAAAATATTGTAAGATACTTTTACCACATCAACCTAGCTGAGGAATGGAAACAAAATTATATATTTTTAAGCTACAATAACTATATGATAGTCCAGTTTTTTAAGATATATTAAGAATAGTGATTGTAATACTTGCGATATTGTGCCGAAAATTCACCATATTATAAATCCATTTCTAAGTTCATATTCTTTTATTACAGTTCAGTATCCAATGGGAACATCCGCTGTCTGTCCATCTGTCCGTTCGTCTGTCAAAAGGTTGTATATCATTTACCCTTATAGGTAGACAGTTAAAATTTTCACAGAGAGTGTATTTCTAATGCCGCTATAACAACAATCAATGAAAATCTGTTCAAATAAAAAGTTTCGAAGCTAAACTCTAGATTTATGCTTGTTTATTTACAATAGATTTATACGAGATTTATATAAGGAATAAAAGTTTTTAAATAAAATTTTCACTTACATATATCAACTGAAACTTGTAAATCAAGTATTAATGATCAAATCATCATCATAGTCATTATTGATTCATTAGAGCATTAGACTTTTGTATCTTTGTGTCATTCTGGTGGCCTGCCAGATCGATTAGTTTTAACTTTCTTACTTGAAAAATATAAAACTGTATAAGAACTGAGTTGTAAGTATGATAGTAGGTTTGGATTGTCCAGTAATCGAAAAATTTCAAATACATACAATGAAAGACTAAAGTCTACATACACCTGCAGATTTGCGTATATGCTATATAATATCTATTAAATGAAAAAAGTAATGATGCAGTTTTCTTCTAGATCTGTATTTATTCATAAAATAATAAAAATTTAATAACTTGATATGTTTTATAACAAAAAAAAAAATACAAAAATAACAAATACACCTGCATGTAGCCTTTAGTCTTTCATTGTATACGATCAGCATTACCGGCTCCTCTCTATACATATATGAACATATACATATATCTACGTACTACATATTCATACAATACATACCCATTTATATTATATAGTATATTTTTCAATTTCACAACTCAATTGTATAATTAAATCTTATCATAAAATATGATAAAAATGATCATATTGAGTTTAGTTTTGTTTAAGTTAATCCAGACTTTTTTCATATGAAAATCTATCGAAGTCTTTCTTCCAAGAATAGTATATACCATACATACATAGGTATGTACGGATATTTCTATATACTTACTCATATGTGTTTGTCGAATGTATACAAAGTTTAATACAACTTTAAAGAGGAAAATCTGACGCATACATGCAGTTGTGTGTCTCCGCCTCTATTGGGGGTGTTGAATGTCATAGATGACTTCGCAGCTGCGATGCT
>JBANCV010002079.1:0-10474 GCA_037040105.1 Amiota albilabris
TAGTAGTGGTGGAACAAGCCACCCGTTTTCTTTCGATATCAAAAGTTATCGACAGGTGATCGATGGTGTTGCCACAATCTAGGAAGTTTTTTAGAAATATTTAAACTTTTTTTTACTTTTTCAGTTGTTTATAAATACTTTACTTTTTCTCGCATGTGTTTTTTAGAGTGAGGAGGTAGCAACGTGCCTCGGGGCAGCTGGCAGCATTATAAATTTGTCATAAAGTTTGTAATGCAAGAAAGGTGACGTCATAGACTCCATAAAGTATATATGTTCTTAATCAACATGACGAGGCGAATTGATCTAGCCATGTTCGTCTGCACGTTGGTCAGTCTGTCTGTCTGTATGTATGTATGCAAACCAGTCTATAAGTTTTTGAATTGGAGAGCTGAAATCTTGTACGAAGCTTTCTTTTTACCATGCGCAGCACATTTGTCGGAATCAGCTGAATCGGACCAGCATACAAACCTCCATTTAAATTAACGTTCTTATTAGAAAAACTTTTTTCTTTTTTGTGTTATCGAACAGAAATTTAAAAACTGGAAGTGTTTAACCCCGATACATTAGCCACTAAAAATTTATATAATCCTAGTTTTAAAAAAATAAAACAATAAATAAATTAAAAAAAAAAAAAAATACATGCTACAATTAGTGAATGTATTTCAATATATGTGAATTCATTCAAATAAAAAGGGAGGTGTAGTATGTATATGTTTATACAATTGTACATTATACTTTTATAGATTGTATTTAAGTGAGAACTGTCTTAACAGCACATTCCTACATTATGGTTGTGTAAATAAGCACTGAGCATGAGTGATCATTGGATGCCTTGGGCATGCAACAATGTTGACCATGAGCATATACATAACAACAAACTCCAATTACAATTCTAAGTAAGCTAAGTTTTGTAGCTTAAGCGACTGCAGTGCTGAGTACAAGTGATCATTCTAAAATCGGAACTAAACCATCACGGTCATTTGTTCTTAACTTATAAAAAAAAAAAAACCAAAGTTGAGCTAAAACCGAAAGTTTCCTTTGCTCAAGATAAATATAAACACAAATACAAGGAAATTAATAATACAATCAAAGATAAGTGTTTTCACTTTACAATATACTCTTAAAAATGTCAGCATATTTTTTCTCCATTAAACAACATTACGCCTTCTAAACAACCATTTACACCTAGTTTATACAACCACTTTCCATTCAAAATAGCTTGGACGAGGGCTCTAATGGGTTGGTTCCGAAACACATCCATCAAAACATCAGTCTTCGTAGTTCAGATTCAACATTTTCACTTAGCTGAATAATGAGAGCAATTCGTGAACACATATTATACATCTGGAACTAAGATCCATTGTCTTTTTTTTCAATCAACCGTGGTCAATTTCGTACTCGAAGGTACTACCAATTCGAATCCACCACCGGGACTATAGAGAGACAGTGTGTTTCGTTGTTTCGTTAAAATAAAATGTGCAAGTCGTGTAGTACCGATGAGCGAAATAGAGCGAATGAGTGTCTCTCTTAAACCAAACAAGACGGACGAACCATCAAAAGACTGTTAAAATACAATATATATGGACTGGACAAATGGCTTTTTAAAATGGAGCTCTTTTTCTTATAAATTTGCCAACAATAAATTGTGTGGGATATGTAACTGTAGTATAGTATTACCCAACGTACTTGTTCTTTTGCTGACATGTTTTAAAGGAATTATTTATTGAATGTTTTATTCTAATTAGCTAAAGATTTTAGGTGTTGCCACACATAGATATTATCTAACCCACCAAAAAAATAATGAAGTCTTGCAGGAATTAAAACTCTGTGTCCTCATAAAATGCAATCATACTCTATTGACAATTCATTTGACCTTGCTTCAAAACACGAAAATTTTTCTGCCTTCAACTTCGAATTATCTTCTTTCAAAATACACTCACTAACTTTACATAATAAAGTATCACGTCTTGTTTCCCGCGCTACGTGATTGAAGTTAAATTTGTTTTCAGATTGAATGTATTTAACATAATAACATTCTTTAATATTTTTAGATGAAAAATATTGTGGCATTCTGGATAAGCCATCTGCCAAATTCAATTCATCTTTGACATGTTCAACAGAATATTCAAAACCAGATAATATCCATGCCCATCTTTGCATACGCGCTGATCAACGGCAAACCTTGGGTTTTACGGAATATTCCCAACAATGGCTTGTGATCAGCACGCAAAATGAATTTATTGCCTAAAAGTTATTATTTGAGTTTAACAACGCAATATAGTATAATTGCTAGAGCTTCCTTTTTAAGAGTGCTGTAGTTACTTTCACTTTTGGTTAATGATCTAGGCACAAATGAAATTGGTCTCAGTACATTGTTGAATGAATGTGACAGAACACCTGATACCTCGTTATTGCTAGAATCAGTTGTTAACACAGTAGGCAGTTCATGATTGAAATGAACAAGAACTTGATTTGACTTGATTTACTTCTTAAGTAATTCATAAGCTACTTGGCAAGATTGTGTCCATAAAAATTTCACAACTTTACGAAGTAACAGATACAAAGGCGCCATATTTTTGGAAAAAATTTGGTATAAAATTTTATCAATAATTGACTATTTCTATAAAAGCTCTGAGTTCAGAAATGTCTTTAAGTGTTGGTGCCAATAACACACTCGAAATACGATTCCAATTCTTTCTTACTGCTGATTTCAGCTTTTTTAAAAATATTTTTATATTACAATAGTTAAGTGGTCGTCCGTACCATACCAAGAAATCGTTGCAATACGTTATCCATAATATTTGGTAATATTGCTGCAGCTAAAGGGTGCTCCATGTGCATAATAACTGAGCTGGGTCATCTAACTCCATCACACCATCTTGTATTAATTTGGATAATTTATTTTATATATTCTCTTTTCAATCTAAAGGTAGTGGTCTGAGTTTGAAATATATTGGTTTTTCATCATTGACTAATTGTAATTTAACTTTATTAACATTGTAGAGGCCTAGCCGTGATTTACATATATTTGCAAATTCATTTCTAATTTCATACCTCATATTCTCTTGCATCAATTCAAAAATGTTCTTCCAAGCAAAAGTGGACTCAGTTTCAGTAACAAGAACTTGAATTCTTTCTCCACTGTAGCTAACATACGGAGTGGTACACTATTTCAAAGGTTTTTTCTTTTCAAATTTTCATAAAATGATTCCGGAACTAAGGTACACCGGTGTCACAAACAATGCACATTGGATATGCATCAATTGTAACTTGTGAATAAGAAACACCGCCAGATGACTTTGATGCCACGCTGTAAATAGACAAATCAAATTGATTGCAAATGAATTTCAGAATCAATAATAAAATTGTTACCAGATTCTGAACATAATTTACTGTCTTCTGACAAACCGATGATAAATGTCCAATTTTTCCACAACTATGACATTTGCAACTTTTGTATTTACAATCACTAGAGTCGTGATTTCTCCAACCGCAATGTACACAGGGCTTGCGGGACTTTCTGCTTCTGCCTACGGATCATGCTGCAAATACGTATGTCTACAGGTACCGACAAGTATAGGATAAAAATTTTGTGTTACCTTAGAGGAAAAATTAAAATCTATGCTACTAACCAATAATTGGTCTTACAAGAGAAGTGAATAATATTGTAATTTAGTAGTATAACGATCATTAAACTCTTTAGATCAACGTTTAATGTATCCTAAACACTTCTAGCTTTATTAATAGCAGACAAAATATGCGCTTTGGATCCATCAATGCACTTAGGTCACTAAATTGAGTGACATGTTCAAATATGCGATTATTGATATGGTAGCTGTAAACAATTAGATATTTATGATAAAAGGACATAGATTTACACTTCTCACAATTAAGCGTGAGTTAGTTCAAGGTGCACCACTGTGACAAGGAATCAAGATCTTGTTGCAGAAATATTTGTTGGACGTTGGACGGGAGATACTATAGATAAGCAAAACTTTACATCGTCAGAGAACATCAAGACGTTAGAATGTTTAATGGCAGATGGCAAATCGTTAATGGAAATATTGAACAATTAGGGACAATGTAACTGCCATAGAGAACACCAGAAGTAACACGAATAGTTTTTGATAAAGCTGCTTTAAAAATAACTCTTTTTTTGTTTATTTTTGAGAGATACTATAATTGGCAAATGAAGTAAATTCTAATCAGTTAGTCAAACTCTTCTCCGTGAATCCATGTTGTAGAGTACTTAACAATGGAAGGACGAAATACTGCACCTGATCACTGATAATGTTCAAATAATTTTCTGATAGCTCAAAGTTTAGCTATTCCTCGGTAATTAGAAATATTAGCTTTACTGCCTTTTTTGTGGAGTGGTATGATGAAGGACTGTTTTCAAATACTAATTGAAAAGAGGAATTCAGAGATAAAACAAACAGTTTGCAGACTGGTCCATGTAAAGCATCTGCGCACCGCTTTAAAACACAACTAGGGATATCGACTGGACCCGGTAAATATGTAAATTTTAAAGATGGTAAATATTGCAATACTTTACTATTATCGATAGCTGACATGTTAAATTGGTTATATTCAGGGATGTGATATGTGTATCGAGTATCACAATTATTACAAAAAAATTTGTGTTAGTACCCTGAAAAAAGTCAGCAAATAAATTTCTCCATCGTTACAACATTCAACATCATTTAATTTCATGCAGGATGGGAAAATATCTAACCTGCGCATTAAATTGTATATTTTTGTGATTTTTTAATTTAATAAGATCGCGGGAAAACCAAGGTGGCGTATGAGGATTATGCTTAAGTTTAATTTTCGGAACACAAATTTTTAAATAGTTTTTCATAGTTTTGTACAAAAAACTGTGGGGCTATTTGGACATTATCACATGAATACAAATAAGACCAGTCAGTGTTATTTAGAAGAAGGTTAAGCCTAGAGAAATTAGTTTGTTTAAAACAAAAACAAAAAAAAAAAACGTCCTGATGTAGGTAGGAAGTTATTGGAGCAACGTTCAAAACTATTTGGAATGATGTTTAATTCAAATGTTTGGTAACCTAAACAACTTTAAATAATGAAAATAAATACTAACAACTAGCTTAATGCGAGGGGATAAACTATATTTTTGGTTTTTTGATTTGGTGTATAAATGTATAGAGTTTTTCGTGTTCCTACTATAGAGCAAGCAACATATAGTTTATCATGCGCAAAACATGTTCAACAACTACAGCAACACGTAGCGACTGTACTTAAGAACAGGAAACTGTGTCAATCACATTCCGCGTCAGTTTTTCACGGAAAGTCTGGTTCCGTTGCAAAAATTTGGCGTGTTCAGATTCCGAAGGAGCATTATAGGTGAACCAATTTTCAACGTCAGTTTGTGCTGTGGCAGTCCAGGTGGCTCTAATGAATTGAGCAATTCGACAAGATAATTAACAGCTTGATTGTCTTCTGTAACTGTATCAATGGATTTATACTTTATAACTGCACCAGGAATTTGCACTTGAATGGCGTTATAGATTTGATTGACGGCATCATTCTTTGCAGCTTAGATAGCAAGCTCACTAAGCCAATCATGACTCTTGATGTTGTTGGCGACATTAGGGAAAACTTCATTTTTAAGATCCTCAATTGATGATCATCCGGAAGTTTGCCATCGCCCATATCCAAATGCCGGTCAGCAAATCTTTGTACAGAATCATCTCTATGTAAATGTACACGCATATTGATCACCAATTTTATTTTCTTCAAGTGTCTCCAGAGAGTCGAATTCCTCAGGCATGCGGCAAGCTCATCTGCTGGTGTTTAAAACGGTTGCCATTACAGATGATTTTGCAATGTTGCAAAGAAGATGAGTGGCTAGAGTTAAATTCAGTGGCAGCTTGAGAACCGAATGAGCCGTGCGTTCTCCATCGATTAGCGTTGCTGCAATCCCCGATGATGTCATAGCCAGTGCAGGAAATAGATCCAGCTGATTGTGAATTTTGTTATTATTGTAATAGACATACACATATCTTTAAGAGATATCAGTGCTTCATTGAAAATGTGTTCCGTATACTGTACATCGAGGCTGGGGTTGTCTCTGCGTGCTCGAAGAAGTGTGTCTTCACTCATACTCTCTTTATGTTTCCCATAGAACTTGCGGATGGGAAGGCGCACTGGTAGTCAAAATAATGGCGAACAGATTTCGCATTCGGTGAGCATGACGTGTTTCAGATGCTTCGACCACAGTGTTGTCCCAATGTCGATCATTTTCAAGCATGCCAAGTTTGAAACACGCTTCTCTATATGTCTGACATTCTTGACCATCAATAATTTTGATTACTTGAAACGATGTTGGGTCTTTGATCACGTGAAGCAGCATTGGTAAATAGTAGCATTCAACATTATTGGGATGAATAGTATACTCTCATCCTAAGGTAGAAAATATGCCAGTTATTGAAGAATGTCATGCGCCTCGATTCCTTCTGGAAAATACAGCTTCATTACTGCTAATATAACGTCCCATTTGAAACTTTTCGACTTCATTGAGAGGTGCAATGGGATTTTCAAGTACAAAAATTGCTTTATCACTGCCTTTATTCACGTATTTACATATATATTTGATCGATTTCACAGAATTGCAATACTTCACATTGATATATGCACTGAATGATTTCGATTGAATAGGAGAGTACATTCTTATAGTTGTTGTATGTCCTCCATCGCCTGGTAATCTCTGTTTCCACAATTACAGCTGCGGCTTTTTATCTGCCCTGATAATGACTTTGAAGTCAACCGTTGTCACATTCTGCAATGTGTATTTAAAATGTCGGACCAAACAGTTGCATGTATGAAATAATGTTCGTAAATTAGCAGTAATTTCTTGATTTAAACTAAATGTGCATCTTCGAACAATCTCCCTCCATATTGTCCATAGAATAAATTTGCAGAAACTGTGGATCTTGTTCGGGCACTGGAAAAAGTGAACCTATCTAATGATAAACTTATCCTTGTACTTTGAATGTGGACATGAAACTAACGTTTCTTGCAATACTCGTCGCTCCAAATGATGTCATTTGAAAGCATGTTTTTTCGAAAGATACTCATGACCCGTGTCATAAGTTATGGCGGATTCCATTAGCCTATCGACTAAAAATCCCCCTATCGCCTCAAATCCCGTTAATCCCTACGGCACCACCAAAATATTCCTTCGTAGGGAGGGTTGTATTTCCGAATATGCTCTAAAAAGCGTTTGGACTCTCGAGTGTCTCCAGCTAAATAAGTTAATAGTGGTTGTGGTGGCAAATTGACTTTGCCATTGAAGCAACTCATGCCAACCATTTCTTTCTGAAACTTCAAAGCCCGACAATAAGAACACAGTATACTCTTTGGACCAATGATAACATCGTGATGCATCTTGTATCGTAATTAAACGTCGTTTTCTTGAGATCGATTACAGTTTGCACATTATGCTGTTGATTAGCAGCTATAGAAGTTCAGGTTCTGATCCGGTTAGAGTTTAGGCGTGCAGGTCAATCTTCAGAGGTTTCAGTATCTCTACAGTTTGACAGTTGCCGCGCATTCCTGGTAGTACTTCCAATATTTGATTGTCTTCGTGGCATTTGAAATTTTATTTAAATAGAAACTTATGCAAATTTTTCAAATGGTATTTTAATTTATTTGTAACATTTTAAAACATTCACTTTCACTATATAACTCTAAAAATCGTGCAATCGTGCAGAGAAAAGAAAGAAACAACTATTACAGAACGTAATGGTATTTTGATCTATATGTAACAATTTAAAACATTTACTTTCTAACTGTAAAAATCAGGAATCGTTTAGAGGAAAGAGAGCAATAACTGTAAGTGAGCGTAAGCAAGTGTCATCCTAATATTGAGCGTTTTTGTCAAACGTACGGTATATATCAGAAAAGTTGAAGCTTTAAAAATTTGCATTCATGCCAAAAAATGCAAGTAGACAGTGTTCCATTCAACAGGTGCCAACTGCATTGATTCTAAGTCTAAAGTTTAAGCTAAGAGCGGTGATGATTTCTCTGAAATATACGTTTCATTTTTCGCTTACAATTTATTCATGTACGTTGCAGGTGAAGCACATTACTTTGTTTGCTACTAAATTCGTTATTATTTTATATGAAAATACGTTGTAGAAGAGTTGGCTACAAAGAGGTTCAAATAATGAAGAAATTTTGTTTCCCATCGTAACAGTTACTCCAATACATACTTAAGCTATGGGTCACAGCCCTCACTTATGGTAAATAATTCTTTTATCCTTTAGCTATCGAGTGGTGTAATTAGATTTTGGATATATATTATAGAAGAGTAGCTAGAACAAAACATGGATACCCTTAATTTTCTTATCATCAGTTTTTTGGATTGAACCCTCATGTAAGTAAAAACAAATAGTAAACAACCATAAATAACACCACAAAATTCAGGAAGCAGCAAGGCGTGAACAACGAAACACACTGTCTCCCTCTTGCTCAATCACTTTGAATATCATACTCAGAGAAACCTAAGAGAGCCATGCTGTTGTGCGTACTCCGAGAGGAAAAATACAATAATAACAATAACCAAAGCATAGCAACGAACAAACGTTATGCTTGATCTAACAGTGGTTTTCAAGAAAACATAATACAAAAAAATGGTACATTAAAATTTAAAAAAAGAAAAAAATAAGTATGCAACTTTATTCTTTTGCATTCATTTGTTAGCATTCAAATGTAGCAAAGAACATGGCTGATGACTACATGCGAACAACAAAAAAAAAAAAAAAAAAACATCAAAATTGGTCCTGCCGTTCTCGAGTTTAGCACAGTCATACTATTTTTTGGGTTCATTTTTATATTCATATATATTGTAGATTTGTTGAAATGAAAGATCCAGCAATGAGTCAATAAACTCACAACTTGCTGATGATATTACAGAATTATTATTACAGATCTTTAGAGGCTGTCCAAAAAATGTTTTGAAAATTGAAATCTCCCATGATTAAAACATTATCAGTGTCTTTGGCAAATTAAAAACTCGTTTTAATAGCAGTTTATGCGAAAAGTAGACGGATTCATCTGAGACAGGTGGAATATGTAATAAATAAACAAGAACTGACTAATGAAATTTTCACACAAATGAACTCAATATCATCAACGCGATCTATAAGCAGTAAGTCAGAGGAATAAGAAGCTTTAATAGAAATCAGAACTCCACCCCCAATACGATCAGTACGATCTTTCCTAAAGGTGATGTAATTGTTGTGAAACAATTCGGAATTAAGGACATCTGGTGGAGTGAAAGGAAAAACTATTTGAATACTGCCTATTGAGTTTAGAATTCAATCCTATGACATTTTGAAAATTGATGATGAGTTTGAAGTGAACAGGATCCGACGGAAAGGGCATTAGATTTTTAAAGGATTTGTCATACGATGTAAACTTAAAAGACTTAAAATATTTTGCCAGATCATCATAGGCTCTACGCAATAGGAAAATGGATTTACGAAAGTCAATTTTATCATACCGACAAGTTTTGCAAGACCAGCGAGAGATGATCAACGATGTCGGCTATTCTACCATTTATTTCAGCGCAGCTAACATGAGCCATATTATCACAGTCAACACGTACTAGTGCGACATTTGGCAGTAAATACTTTATTGTTACACTTTTATACACAACAACGCATTTTTACAGACAAAAAAATGGAATTGCAAATATTAACAAAAGGAAAACAGAAATTGTATATAACAATACATTTTTCTCAGTGTAATCAAAGAATCACACTGAAACGGTACAAGTACGAGTATGTATAGAGAGCACAACAACTAAAAAATTAAATAATTAAATTTGAAATACAAAAGTACACAAATAAATTATGAAATTAAAACAGAGCACAAGATACTTCCATAAAAGTTTTTCGCACCGCTACTTCCCCTGCAACTTTTGACGCCTCGTCATCCTCCGTTACTCTTCGAACGGTCCACAAAATTGATGGTTTTCTTTGTTGCTAATTTCGTCTCCATTACCATGGCTTACCTTAATGCACTCGATAATGTTAAGTTCTCAATCTCTTCACAAATTCTTTCAAATATTTGATTTTAAACTGATTGAGTACAAATACGTCTATGTTATCACCAAACTTACAGTTCAATGCCAGTTGCTTCACCCGAGCATACCAATCCGCTACCGTCTCTGTACCTTTGTTGACCGCATTATGGAATTTTTTGCGTTCATGGAAAATTATTGTTGGTTGTGTGTAGTGTGTAGACAATATTTCACACAGCTCCTTGTATGCTTTTGAAGCAGGTTAATCTGGACTGCACAATCAATGCAAAACAGTGTAGGCTGTTGCAGGTGTCGAAATTGCCACTGCCATGATAACTGAACGTAATATACAAGGTGTGTGTCAAAAGTTTCCGAACTTTTCAAAAAGAAAAAAAACTACAAAATAGTTTGGAATGAAAC